>QEOT01009103.1:49921-75078 GCA_003123785.1 Pterocarya stenoptera
ATTTTCTATATTTGTAGAATTATGTATAAAATATAGGAGATATTTTATGATTTCAAAAATGTTTGGGGGGCCATGTACAACGTGGGTATGCCACTGAGATAGGGTCTATATTTTTATAAAAGTTTATGGGAGATTTGTATATTTGAGACTTTTATAAACTATTTCTCTTTTCACATATTTTTTTCTATCTATATTGTCAGAATAGGATGTACAAAGGATGTTATTGGTCAGTTTTTGGTAGATTGAGGCACAAAACTACAAATTAAGATGAGAAATACTATATATGTTTTGTCTCTTATTTTATACACCTAAAAAAAAGATGCACTTTTAGTGAGACACCGTTGGAATGGACAAAACTGCAAACATGCATGCAGTAGGAGGAAATGTTATATTTTACTTATAAAAAGAACATCATGATGCGGGATCAGCAAAATTAAACCCAATTCTGAATGTTATGCAAAAATAAATAAATAAATAATTAAATCTGGAGTAGTACTGTAAACTTGTAGTACTAATTTTTTTAAATGATCACCAAGGATATTCTTACATAGAAGCCTAACAGAATATTTGTGTTAGATTTATGGATTGTGCCACATATTGTTATCCAGCCCCTACTTTCACTATAAGAAAACTGCTTATTTGCGGCTAGTTAATTTTATCGAAATGACTATTTACAACTAAAATGAGTCTATTTTAGTCATTTAATCAAGATGTGATTTGTTATTTTAGTCCTTCTATCAGCTTAATGGTTAAATATGTGTACGTTTAAATAAAATGACAAAAATGACAAATTACATATTAGTCAAGTAGATGTATGTAGTGTACATAAGACTTCTTTGTATCATTTTTCACTAAAAAAATTAATTAGCTAATTAATTTACGATTTCAAAAGTATTTGTATATTTAATTATAAATAGGTGGGCTGTGACATCCAGTAGTTGTTTGTGATCTCAAAAGTATTAGTGGGATAACGTAATTAAAAGCTTTGTTGACTCTTAATGCTTGTGACGATCGACCAAACATTCAAAGGAAATTCACTTACGTCCATATAAAACGGACTAGGATGTGTGCATCTAATTCCAATGTTTCGTCTGGAAAGGAGTTAGTTGCATGCACATGTTTCGACCTTTATAACTAACACTCTGTCCGGACCAGTTAACTGTCAAGATCATCAATTTTGCCTAGAAAGCAAATTAAAAACTGCCAACAAGTTTATATATAAATATATATAAATATATATATATATGCATCATATATATTTCAACAAAGATTCCAGCCATTAGCTAGCAACCTAATGTTCAAGATTATGACAATTTTGAAATCTTAGTACGTGATGCGTTTCATTGAAGGACCAAACCATATGATCATCTATATTCTAAAAGGATTAGTCAATATATACTATAAGAAAACTGTTTATTTGTGAATAACTATTTTTTACGAAAATGATTATTTTTTACTAAAATTAGTTTGTTTTTTTCGCAAAATATAGTTATTATTTTCACAAATGTTCGTTTTTCTTGTAGTAATAATACAATTGGAGCTTCATTAAAACATTATAAAGAATACAAATTTCTCATTCTCAAGTAATGTGAAATCGATTCCATACACAACCTACATTTGCACATCATATGGAAGGTCCAGGCAACCACATATCCTACACTCTAAAAGGACTAGTTAATAATATAATTGGAGCCCTACTAGAATATTATAAAAAACAAGAACTTCTCAATTCTCATTTTTAAACAACATAGAATCTCATACATGACCACCTACCCTTACACACATATAGGGTATCACATCGAACGTACTACCATCGATCGATGTTAGAAAATAATCCCAATATTGTTTGCTCGTCAATGTTGTTGTTGTTTTTTTTTTCCTTGAATCGTACGTCCAAATTTTGACATTTAGAGTACAATGTTCAGGGGCAGGCTGGCAGCATTATTTTGGGGAAGCAACTGTTGGAATATTAGTTGGCCCATAAAAGGGGAGGAAGACAATATTCATGTTGGACTTATTTGCTAGTTCCAAAGATCAGTGGCTTGAAATTCATGAGTAACATAAAGGGAATGAAAGGTCACGCAAGGAGAAATCTTCCATTCAGGACATCATGATCCAGTACTGCATACACACGTATTGATGATACATTGGAGACTTTTTCTGATCGAAAGTGGGTGAAGATCAATTTTTATAGCCGCCCCACTACAGGAGAAAGTAGAGAAAAGGAGCCTCACGTTTAAATTAAGGTCCTGTTTGTATACAAAAGTAGTCTCCTATATTCATCTCAACTCATTTTATTTAATCACTACAATTTTTTTAAATTTTCACACAAAATATAATAAATAATTCAACCTTTTCAAATCTTGAAACAATAATAATATGAAAAAAATAATATTTTAACAATATTTTATTCAACTTTCAACTTTCATCTCAACTCACTATCCAAACCTTCCCAAAGGCTACTGTCATTAGAAGAGCTAGGGTCTAAAAAACAGAGAAAAAATTCACTTTCTATATGTAATTTTTTTAGCAAGATTTGAATCAATGAAAGACAAAATTAGAGAAATATTTTATTTATATAATGAATAACAAAAACCTACATTTACATTCATGTATGATTTTGTGTATTAGATTGTAAAACATTTTTTTTTATTATAGAGTAATGCTAAATACAGTTTGGGGATGTGTAAATCTTGCGTATAGTATCTGAAAAAGGAAAGCACAACATAAAAAAGTGAATTCTTTCATGTGGGTCTTAGACTTATCCACTAATCTTTTTAAAGTGAGTGCGCAATAGTTGCACACTTTAGGAGTGTATAAGTCATTTTTTATTATATAATGGATAATTTGACGTATTACATCAAGTTAAAAGAAAGGCAAATATAAAATGATTAAATATACATCTTTCCATTAATTTAAGCTTTTAGGACAAGTGATGATTTTACGTGGTATCAAAGCAGAGGTCTTGAGTTCAAACCCTGACTCTACACTCTACTCCATTTAATTAAATATTATATGTGTTGGACCCACTCATTAAGAGAGAATCTGATCAAAATGAGGGAGAGTGTTAACACAAAAGCTAAAACTTAAACTGATGAGAAGATGTAGATTTGGGCTGCATTTGGATGTTGAGTTGAGTTGAGTTCTTCATGAATAGTAGTGAGTTGAGATGTAGAGTGAGTTTTGTGGGGTCCACCTAAAATGAGTTTTAATGTATTTGGATGTTAGGATGAGTTTAGATATATTTATGGAAAGTTGAAAAATGTTGTTAGTCTCATGTGTAAAGAAGTGTTGAATTGAAAAAGGTTGTGGGTCTCACGTGTAAAGAGGTTTTGAGTTGAGATGGGTTTTGAAATTTAATGTTGGGTGTTTGGATGTTGGATTTAGTTTAAAATTAGACTGAACTGAGTTGAACTTAGATGAGTTTAACAACCAAACGGGACCTTAATGATTTAATAACTCTAATGGCTAAACTTGTCTTAATCACATCAATCACTGTGATGCCCCTAGGTCTTGCTTATGATATGGCAGAAAGTGTGATGTCAGGACTTAGGATATTGGCCGCACAGGTCATACACCCCTTTCATATTGTGATAACAAGGTGTGTGCTCACATACTCAAATGAGTACAATTTAATTGTAGTGGAAAAATAAAAAAGGGGTCATAAATAATTCTAAATAACACTATCAAAGAATTTTTATAACATCACAACTACAATATCTGTAAGCCACACATCTCCAAACTATAAGCTAAATAAAATTTTATGCAGTTATCCTGTTGATCAAGAAATTTAAACGCAAAGACATAACAAGTGGGGAAAGGACCCGGTCCTTAATCTTCAGATTGTGCTGGATCTTCATGTCCATAACAACCACCAAAATCTCCACCTGCATCAAATTTACAGTTCCAAAGAGCGGAACCATTGTGGAACTACCAAGGTGAGATTTCAAAAAATTGCAATAAACGAAACTAAGACCAACACTCAAATATGCATGCAATAGAAAATATAATATGTAAGTAGTTAATGTAAGGAAAGATTGTACCTGACTTACAAACTTAACCAAATCAAGATATTTGAGCAACAATCAACTTCACACAAAGGTTTACTGCGTAATAAAACTCAAAGCACTTGACAATTTTAAGAGCAAGTTGAAAGCATGTGGCACCCTTGACCCCCGCTTGTATTTTGGCTAAGTCTTGAGGCCGGGATGTTGGCCACTCGGGTCATACACCCTTAGTGCATTGTGAAAGCAAGTGTGTGCATACATGCAATAGAATAGTGTGCATTTAATTTGCAATGGAAAAATTCAAAGGACATTCAATAATTCTAATAGTACCAGAATTAAAGCTACATCACCAAGTGATTACCCATAAGCCACAAATCCTTCAAACTCCCACGAAAGAATATTACAGCCATCAAACAAAATTAAAAAAATCAAAACATTAATAACTCTTATCACAAAAGGCCAGGGGATAACCCCAATCTTCACTCTTTGGACTGAGCCAAGCCTCCCTGCTCCTAATCTCCTTTTGCATCAAAGTCTACAGTTCTGCAGAGCAGAACCATAAGTGAGGACCCCATAGTGAGATTTCACAAAATCTCACTAAGTGAAACCAAAACTAACAATCAACATACAAGCAGGTAGAGAAATATGAAAATCATACCAGGTAGATATTTAAGAGGATGATAACATTGTAGTTTTCCAAATACCAGTATATACACATTTCTCACACAAGACCTCACACACCCGAAAATCACGTTTTAGTTTTGAAAGTATCCATTTAATTAAGGTATGCACCATGGTCTCCCTTATGGACCATCCGCAGATTCTGGCTCCCATCACCACATAACGGGTAATGACCGTGCATGTGATTTCGTAACGAGCGATACTCACCAATGGCCCTACTTGTATGTGACCAAACATCCTCTAGCCTCTGCAGCAGAGAGGCAACAAAGTCGATCGAAGAGCATTACTCTCTCGCTCGAGCCTGTTGTCGACTGACTATAACAGAGGGGACATCACTCAGTTTTATGCACTTCCAAGTGACTAGAAGAGCTTTGTCGAGATAATACCTTATCTTGGCTTGGGATCGTGGTACACACGTACCCACGAAGTTCCCATTTGACAGCAAAAATGACAAACTTTCATATTTAAGCATATACAATAATAGAGCACAATTATGAAAATATTAATGGCAGGTAGCAGTTATATTGCAGACAAGCAATGATTAATAAATGAATGATACAATAACATCATTAATTATGAATTTATAAAAAACAAACAATTTCATGACAAGTCAAACAACAACATCACAATAGCTTCAAGTTTTGTTCCCAACGCTTCACAGGGCTCTTGGCCACATATTCACAATCACTACAATTTATTCCCAACACTTCATGGCCCACGACCACATATCCACAATTTCCAACTAGACTGCACAACACAGATTCACAAATTTTCCAACTACGAGTAATTTAAAATTTAGTTTGAGAACCACTTACAGCGCTAAGTCCCAAATTGTGGGTTATGGTGGTTACTCTCAGATTGAGAGAGAATCCGTGTGAGTGTATGTGTCACTGCATAGATTGACAAAGTAAAAAAATCAGATTTTGAACGTGTGACAGGAAAAAATAGGCAACTCGAGAGGTGGAGGAGATTACTATATTAGTGTCTGGAGGGGAGGAGCACGACTCAGGAGTTAGCGACTAGCACCTTGTACAGTGGTAGATCTGGGCTGAGGTAGAGAGGTGTTACGGTAAGGAACAAGGTGGAGATAAATCTGGTGAAAGTAGAGGATCAGGAAATATAAGAGCCCATGGTGGTTGGTGGTAGCAAAAATCCTAGGAGAGAGAAAATCAAAACGAAAGAGAGAGGGAATCAGAGAGGGAGAGAGAGCTAGATCTCCATGTGGAGGTTGAGATCAAGAAAAAGAGGAAAGGTTGAGGTTGTGCTGGAGGTGGTGGAGGCTCGACCTATTTATAGGTTGTGAGCCTTGATTTCGACAAAAGTAGCCCTCACCGTGATTGGGGAAACTAGAATGGTGCGCAGGTCGTGGTGGAGGGGTTGGTGGTCGATCTACATGTTCACGAGTGAGATTGGTGTGTAGAGCAGTGGTCACAAGGCCGAGACAGGCCATTCTTGCTCATGTTCGGCTTCAACTGGGGGACGCGGATAGTGGTTAGGTGGTAGTAGAGGAGAAGGGAGTAACGTCCACACATGGAGGTGAGGTGGTGGTGAGTGAGGACGGCACTGTAGGGTCATAGGTGCAGAGGAGAAAAGAGAAAGAGAGGGAGGCTGGGGTGGTGTGGCGCATGAGAGAGAAGGGTTGAAGAAGAGAAGAAGAGAAGAAGAGAAGAAAAAATTTAGGGTTTTGACCCCCTTAGTGCATAAAACGGTGTCGCATAAAGCATTGGGGCTAGGCCTTGTATTATTTTCTCTTTTGTTTCAGAAATAGAACTCCACATGGGTAGCCCACAATAAGAAAAATTTAATATCAGACTCAACACGAGCCAAAACACAACTAAAGAACAAAATAAAGAAGGAAAATGGGCTTTTACAAAACATACTCAAAACCCAAATTTTAAAACATTTAGTTTATTAATGTGTGGACCACGATCTTCTCTAAATGAACCATCCACATACCTTGACTCTCTTTGCTACACCATGGGTAACGACTATGCTTTTGACTTTGTTTTGAGAGATGCTTGGTTTTGTGTCCTGTCTTAGACCACAACGTCTTTTGGCATTCACCATCAGAAAGACCACAACTTCGACTTGAGAGCGTTACCATCTCACTTGAGACCATTGTCGTCCAACGATAGCTCAAGAGACATTAATTAGTATTATGTGCTCCCAACTGATTATAAGAGCTCCACCAAGATAATGCCCAATCTTGGCTTGGGATCATGATACTCACACACCCACGTAAAACTTATTTGTTTGCAACATTTACATGCACATTGCTTGGAACTAAAATAATCCATTTTAACCCCCTTTTTTTGTCTTTTTTTTTTTTAATAGAAGAGTAGAAGAGCCAATAGCCACCCATATAGTAGCCCTGTCCCAAGTTTATTACTATATCCCTCACTTCTGGTGGAGGAAAATCGTAGTTATAAAAACTGGTATCTGGGAAAATATTAAAATCCTCCCTAATAGCATCAAAACTACAACAACACTAAAACACTACTAAACAAGCCTATATAAGACACACAGACTTGTATTACTTCTACTGCAATATAAGTATTGCAGCAGATTACAATAAGAGACCAGCTTACAACGTGTTTTTGCTTCTAATTGAAGGCAATCCGCACTTATCAACTTTGATCATTCCTTTCAGCACATGCGGTAACTCACTCCTATTTCTCCATTCTGCATTCACGTCTGTAGCCCCTCTTCTAGCTAGCCAATTTGCCATCGAATTTCCCTCCCTGAAAATACGAGAAACTTTATAATCCATGTTCAGTAACATTTCTTGTATCTCCTCCCAATAATCTTCCAAATACCATATTCCACACCGATTTTTCTTCAGCCATGAGAGAACCACTTCCGAATCCATTTCTATATCCACTGCTGTCAAATTTAATTGCCTGCAACATTTAATGCCTTCCAACAGAGCCCATAATTATGCTCTGTTACTATCTCCACTTCCTATGTTCAAAGAGAATGCCAACACCACTTGTACCTACTCATCCCAAATCACTCCACCAGCCCCTGAATTTCCTGGGTTACCCATAGAACTCCCATCTGTGTTTAACTTCACTCTTCCATTGGTAGGCTTGAACCATGAGATGTATTTGATTGCTTGTTGTTGTATAGGAATAGACTAAATATTCAATCTTTGAAGTATGTAAGCGTCGGCCTGATGAAACTTTTTGATTTTCGAAATTCCATTACTAATCATGCCTACCCAGTATTTGATAGAATGCCACACCAAGTTTTTTGATTCCAGTTTATTTACCATACGGGCTGAACACCTTCTTCCCTAAAGTCTCCAAGAAATAATACTAGGCAATAATCCAATTAAAACACCTATTTGAGAGTAATTTGAATCACTTCTAAACCAGCTAAGACAAGTCCCACGCCATGTTCTTCCCATCGGCACACCCAGTAACCTTCCACATTTTTCCCAAACTCTCGCTGCAATTTCCCCCTCAGATAAGACATGGTTCAGATCTTCCTCCTGCCCTTGCCTACAGCAATTACATTTCAAAACTAGAAGAATTCCAATCCTCTTAATTTTATCATCCACCACTAGAGCTCCATACCAAGCTTTCCACATAAAAATTGAGAATTTTTTTGGGAGTAATTTATTCCATATCCAGTTATTCCCTTCTAGAGTAGGACTTCTCACCCTTATGCAATCCCATGCTGATTTAGTAGAGAAAAACCCATCTTTCGTTTTGGTCCAGATTAGTACATCATTTCCTTCTTTACTCTTTGCTAACACATTTAGAACTCTCTCTGCAAATTCCGTACCCACCAGTCTGTCTAATAACTCCACATCCCATCCGTGTTGTATATTACATTCCTTGATTTTGAGAAGAGGTTGTTCCACTACTGGTAGTATTTCAGCAAAAGACTTCTGTTCAAACCACTTATCATACCAAAAAAATATATTCCCTTAAACCCATTTTAACCCTTAAACCCAGCAAGATTTCATAATAAATTTACATGCTAATTTATAATCTGATGGTAAGAAATTTAGCAAATAGTCACATGTGATAAAATAGTTTAATGATAAAAACCCTATAACAATTACATGTTATAAACACCCCAAATGCAAGAAATTCCATCAAGCATTTTCATATTTAAAAATAGTGCACTGTGGGAAATTCTAGAAAGCATTTACAAGTTGTAAATAAATGCAAATGGGAGAAATTCCAACAACTATTTACGGGCTGAAAAATATTGCGAATGAGGGAAACCCTAGCATGCTTAACTCAGCAACAGCAGGAATAAAACATGAAATTTACAACACCATTTACATCCAAGAGCAACCATACCATCACAAACCCAATCGGCACAAGGCCAAGCACCCACAACTCAACTTCACACTTCCATAACAACATCTTGTGGACTACAACTAGCAACCAACATTTCCTCAACCAGTTACAACTCCTAGCCTACAATAAGCCCCTTGCAAAACTACAACCCATGCTTCAATGGCTCAATTGAGAACCCAAACCAAACACCAACCATGATAACTACACAATTCACGCAACAGAGGTGCAGGGCCATACTAGAGACCAACAATAACAAATCTCTTGATCCAAGCAACATAGGAAATTAAATGGACAACAAGCAAGAATTTATCGGATTCGATTTTCAACAAACCAGTGACCAACAATAGAAATCTCACAACCCATGTAGCAGAGACCCAAGAATGAAAGTATAAACAATAAACTAGTGCAATCATTTGATTTTTGGCATCCCAGAGGCGCGTGAAATAGTGATCAACAATACACAAAGATACAACCTATTTTGGGTACTCATAAGGTACAACCTATTTCAAAGATGCCTTACCGTAGGGTGTCTGAAGCTCAGATGCAAGAATGTAGAAAAAATAATCTTTGCTATTTCTGTGAAGAAAAATTCCTTATATGAAGCTGTCAGATGGTTGGATCCTTGATTCGCAGGAAGATGTTCATGATGGGGCTGTGGATTATTTTGCAGAGTTTTTAAAATCAAAGCAAAGGTCCCCTAGTCCAGATTTATCTTTCATTGTGGAGACTTCTATAGATGTGGAAGAAAATGTGATGATATGTAGGATGCCTTCGATGGAGGAAGTGAAGAATGCGGTATTTTCTATTCCCATTGATAGTAGTGTAGGCCCTGATGGTTTTGGTGCTGATGTAAATCTATTTATAAAACTAGTTGGACTCAATCTGTCTTAAGACTGAGTTCAATGTTAAAATTGTCTAACAAACCTAGAATATTTCAAAAACTCATGAAAAATGTTACCTATTTAACAGAAAATCTCTTCAAGATTTTTTGATAAAAGGTTATAAATTTCTACATATTGGTTATGTTCAAGCTGTTGTTAAACCTCTCATGAGGAAAGGCATCAATGCTTCTAAAATTCTTTGTTTAAGAGATGTTAGATTCAAAAAAATTTGAGACTAGCATACTCGGAATGATTCAGTCATCCTTATTTGGTGATCCTATTCATTTTGATTGTTTCCCTGATTCGACTCTTTCCTTGGATCATGATCCTAATATTCTTAAATCTTTGACTTTACATATTTTGACGTTTGGATATGATATGGAAGAAGGTAGCAAGACTCTTGCTATAGTTTACCGTATTTGTTATCATGTGCTAAAAAATAATTTGAATCCAAAAACTATTTTAAAAACCTCAGAAAATAAAACTTTGTTAATTCAAAGTCCTACTCTTGTAATATTATGGTTTCGAAAATGATTTATTGGAAAAATATTATACTTTCCAATGAATGGACTTTGGAACATGAAATTCCACCAGCTAAAGTTATTTCTGATGAACTTAATATTGATTATATTGAACAATATTTGAATGGTACTATAAAAATTAGTTTTAATCAACGTCTAGTTAATAACAAAAGAAGAAATTAATTTGTTGAAACTAGAAGTTCTTTTGCTGGATCTATTGCTGATAATCCAGAAAGAAGAGGCCAAAACCTAGGAAACTTTCTAGAAGACTCAGTCAAAACTGTTAAAACTGATATAAACTTGAAAGGTGTTTCTACCTCTTCATAGGTTACTTCTGCTTATTATACTACCAAAGATACAAAAGTATCTAAAGGTAAAGCCATAAAGGAAGAAGCTGATAAAGAAAAAGAAGATACTTCCTCTTATCACCAATAGCTTCAGATATGGTCACTCCTATTCATCATAGTCAATTATCTGTAATTAATAGAGTCCTTTAAATTAATTTGATTGCTCTATATGATGAATATAGTTTTGTTAAAAATTGCGATAAGAGAAAATCTTATTATCCTACTTTCTCTGATGCAAAAAAATTACGTATTAAACGAAAATGGAAAGCAAATATGTATGCTCTGCAAAAGCATATATTATTCTTTGACTTTATTGAAAATTATTTTGTTTCTAAAAATAGTTTAAATATTGTTAAAAAAAAGTTTGTCAAGGAAGAAGGAGAAATGGTGGTTAGATTTAGCCACCCACCTTTAGAGAAAATTATTATTCTCACAGATGAGCATAAATAAATGCTTCTCCTTTTAAGATACCGAATATATATATAAAGGACTAGAGGGTTGTAAACTTAGCACTCACGTTTTTCTTTTCCAAATTCTCATGTGTACTAATTACTCTCATTTAATGCTAAACAAACCAGAGATGAAGAAAAGAAAGAATTAATTATAGTAACAAAGAATGAAAAGAGTGGCTGCAATATCGGATCAGCCTACAAGCTAGGATCTAATGTACTGCTTTATTTCCACACTACAACACAATTGAGTTTTTGTGACGATTTTGAAATTGTCACAAAAAATCACTAAAGATGGACAAGAAATGGTTCTACGTTCAAAGTATAATAATGTTTATTCAAATGTAACTCAGACAATGTCATTTTGGAATGAGTACATGCGAACGTATAAAATGTTACGTTCGAATGGTTCATGTACGCTCGAACATCAAAAGCAGAATTTCAAATTAAAAAAAAATTGAGAATTGAAATACAAAAATACTTGATATAAAAAATGATATTGTTCATTACATAAAGTATAGAAAAAGAAATATATTAATATATAAATATCAAATACGACAAAAGTGCAACAAAGCTTAGAACAAGTTGCATACAAATGTATGAAATATGTCACTTAATGTGTTGACCTTTTCATTTAGGATATCTAAACGATGGCCAACCTTGGTGACACTCTGCTGTACTGATGCGATTCGTCGGCCGATGTGCGTAGTAATATATGAAACCATCGCATCAACCCAAGTAGGGTGCACATCGAGCCATGCAGGACGCGCATATCCTGCAGATGTACCCATCAGCTACTGACTAGTACTCCCACTATGAGGAGCAACACCGGCCCTAGACTGGGTCGGAGGAACAAGATCTGGTGTAGGCTAAGGCTCACTCCGAGTTTGCTCCCTTCTCCAATACTCTACCGATGTGAGGTCATGTCTAGAGGGTTCATTTGCTCAGGAAACTACTCCTTTGCTTAGAGTGGCACTCTCTGGTCCAGTAATAACCGAGTAATGATCATCCCATATGGTAGGTTTTCAGTGGAGATGACGCTTTCCTTATAACGAATCCTCTCAAATATTTGCAGTGGCAAGTTAATGGGCTTTCCACATGCCACTTGTATGATGAATGGTGCACGAGTCCAACTGAAGGTGGCCTTATGTGCCACAGGATCTACGTTTTTTGAAACTATGATATGCAACATGCAGAAAAATGCCAGCAACAACATCTGGGAGAACGTGTTCTTCTTTTCGAAGGGTGTGCAGTATCTCTCAGTGAAGATGAAGAAATCCTCATCGCGGTTATCATCCTGAGGCTGATCAGTCCCTTTGCCCTGTGGCCAGTCTACATCTCTGGCAATAGACTTAATTGAGTTAGTAGATGATGTAAATGTGCCCACATCTGGTGCATCCTCAGCCTGAGCATCCACTGTAGTCAATGCCTCTAATATGCGATGGACACCGAGTAGCTCAGTAATGACATCTGCCAAAATCTCAAACTGAACACCACGTATAATTACAGTGTGAGATGATGCATCCTAAGGCATGGATGACTTCTCTATCTAAACTCGAGGACCATGGAGGGGTATATCCTCCCCCTCAGTGCATAGATGTTGGTCCTACCTCTGGAAATAAAGACAGACCTCAAATTCTTCTCCTTCCTAAGACGTTGGTCTCTAACTAGAAAGTAAATGCTTGAGCTTGAGTGAGAAGGGCCTCTTCCCCCCACTGGTATTTTGCCTGTATGGTGTTTACCAGGCTGGACCCTCGATCTAAAAGGTATGCCACTATCGGCTACAATCTATACATGTGTGCCTTCCTTGAAAGCTTCTGGTGTTGTGACTATCACTGGTAAGTTTCGTCAGATCAACATCGGGATTCAAATTGACTGCAAAAGCCTCCCATGTCAGCTTGTCTAACTCATTGATATACACTTCGCATTCGACCATAACATTTTCAATGCCTATCTAAGAAGTGTGTTGGTTTCCTTCCCTCCCTCGTTTCCTAGTTGTCAAAGGATGAGCCACAATCTTCAAAAAGAAAAAACATGAGTATACATATACATAGAGGGAAAAAAATTAACTATGTTTTGAAATACATTTGAACATAGAACTTAAAAGTTTGAACGTAACAAGATAACATTTGAATGTGTAGGTAATACAGTTCGAACGTTAGTAATCAAAACACCCACAAAACGTTACTTTCAAACGTTTCATGTAAATACTTTCGAATGTATTTAACTTAATGTTCGCACTCATGCTGGTCTACATTGGAACGTTAGGACTAAAATGTCCCATGAGACCTTACATCGAATGTTTTAGTGTTGATATAAACATTGAACGTTAGGAGTAAAACGGCTAGGAAAACGTTACATTTGAACGTTTTAGTGTATAAACATTCAAACATAACAATACATTTGAATGTAGATTAACATACATTAGGAGTACAAATGATCATTCAAAAGTTGCCAGTGGGACGGACGTTTAAACCTAGAAATGGCTGACTCGACCTAGCCTTTTCCGATTTCCTCAAACAGGATGGTAATCTTGAAATAGGCACCGTAGAAATGAAGTATACACTGAGTGTAGACTGTCTTTGCTGGCCATTTGGCCATTGGCCACTCATGGTGGCCGGAAAATCAAGTTACAAATTCGGCCCCAAATGGGTTTCAGTTCACATTGAAACCCCCTAAAACGTTAAAAAAAAAGTACAATAAAAGGGAGAGAGATGGACACTAACATTTTATGTAACAGATGTGGTGGTGATTGACGGCGGCATGTGATGAATTTTGATGGCTGAGTACGATAGTTCAAATTTTGGATGTGGGTGGAAATTTCATTCGACATTCGGACGCACTACATATATACAAGTAACGTGCAAACGTTACAGCTAAATAATATATACTATATACATTACAATGCTATATATACTATATTATCTTTATAGATTACTATATATTATATAAATTACTATACTTACTATATATACTATATACTAGATTACTATACTAACTATATAGATTAATATATACTATATAATTTACAAAAGTAACTATATAGATTCATATATACAATATAGATTACTATACTATATAACCATGGAAGTGCCACTATATACATTACTGATTTTCAAAACTTCCCTCTCTCTAAAACCTCTCCCTTCTCTCTAAAACTTCCCTTACTTTAGATTTCCATCTAGAGGGGGTTGGAGCTTAGCTCCTTCCCCCTCACTCCCTTCCCTTCTCTCTGGTTTCTTTTGTCTAGTTTTTTTCTTGTTTTATATTTTTTAGGCTAAATAAAGAAAGATTTGCCATTCGGGACTCACCTGCACCCAACAGCCACCATGCGCCCCACTTGGAGTTTGTCCAACCGCCAATCAGCAAAACCACCGAATGCGGTCTTAGCTGGAGTGGCGCGGGTTGGAGTTTTCGGAGGTCGTCTGCGTGTGGCTCTCACGCGCCACCAATGAACTCACTGCAACTGCTATGAGCGGCTGTTCCCACATCGGTGCCTCTGGATCTCCCTAGCTTGACTGTCTATTCTCTCTCCATCAGCCCTTTTATGCACTGTTTTTCCCTTTTTACAGTGTTTTATTATGTATTTTGTTTTCTGTTTTGTCCTTTTTCCAAGAAAATAAAAATCCAAAAATGCACTGTCTTCGGACTTAGGTCCGAAGGTAGTTCCCCCCTCCGCTTAGGCAATGTTGAGGGTTTGGGTTTCCATACTCTGATTAGTCGAGTATGGAGTTTGGTCACTATGGCCTCTGTCTTAGACATAGATGGACTATCTCTTAGACTTAGGTTTTTAGAGATTTGTCATCTGGACCAAACTATGTCAGTCATGGAAGTGTACTGGGATTCTACTAACGTTTGTAATTGGCTTATTCTATAAGTTAACTTCGTATGTCCTCTTTGAATGAATGGAAGGTATCCGTTTTTATCAAAAAAAAAATATATATATATACATTACTATACTATATAATTATATTATATATACTATATAGATATAGATTACTATACCATATAACCATATAATATATACTATATACATTACAATACTATAAAATTATGCAACATGTACTATATGAACCACATTCAAACATTAAATAAATGTTCGAACATGGTAGGATTTACGTTAGGATGTTATAATGAACGTTGGACCGCTAATAAAAAAATTGATGGGAACTTTCTAGCACTTATTCTATGCCATATACGTAAAACTTAATTTAAACTACGTTCGCGCGTTAACAAAATTACATTCGAACATTATTTTGGTACGTTCAAACGTGGAGTAATTAAGTTCGAGCACTTTTAAAAATATTGGTGGGACCTTTCCTGCTTTAATTCTATGGCATATATGGTGAACCTAATTTCATATACATTCGCATGTAAACAACGTTACGTTTGAATGGGATTTTGGAGCATTTGAACGTGGAATAATTAAGTTTGAACATTATTAAAAAAATTGGTAGGATCTTTCCAGCATTAATTCTATGGCATCTACGGAGACCTAATTTCAACCACGTTCATATGTCAACAATGTTACGTTTGAATGCTATTTTGGTACATTTGAACATGAAATAATTAAGTTCGAAGGTTTTTAAAAAAATTGTTAGGACCTTTCCTGCGTTAATTCTATGGCATATAGGTGTACCTAATTTATCTACGTTTGCATTTCAACAGTGTTAATTTCAGCGTTACAGTATGTAAAAAGACTTGGTGGGACACTTGGTGGGATTGGAAAATTTTACAAAACGTTCGAACGCTTACTGTAAATGTTTGAACGTTACGACACATTAATGGGATGAGTTTGCATTTAAAAAGCCTCTGCAAAAGGACTTTGTACTAACCAAAAAGCTGTCGTTCTGTTTAGTTTAACCTATCGTAGCAATAAAAGTCGCTGCAATAGATTAACAATTTTGAAAAAAAAATTATAACACCCCAGACACATCAGGGGTGTGTCTAAAAAATGGAGAATGTTGTTTATTCCCTATTTCATGCTTGTGAGTGATGGAGAGAGAGAGAGAGTGATTGTGAGTGAGAGTTAGTGACCGAGAGAGCCATAGAGTGAGAAAGAGAGTGAGATAGAGGGTGAAAGAGAGGTTGAGACCAAGAGAGATAGAGATAGAGGGAGAAAGAGAGATTGGAAGGTGTGAAATTGAAGTTAGTTGTTGTGTTTATTTTTAAGGAATATTTGTTGTGTTTATTTATTTATTATGTTTATTTTGAATTAATTAATATAGTGTTTATTTTGGAGGAATATTTATTGGAGCTTGTTGAAGGTTGTGAGATAAACAATTTGTGATTTGAGCTAGGTATATTTCTAAACTTGATTGTGTGATTATATTTTGATTATATTGTGATTATATTACGATTTGTTGGTTGATATTGTGATTATATTGTGACTTGTGTGAGATTTTTGGGATTATATTGTGTTTATGTTATGATATATTTTACCATCTTGGAGTAATCTCATCTCATCTCACTAACTTTAAAAAAAGTTTTTTAGCTCTCTAATTTTTGGAGGTATCTTTTGTTGGTTTTTTCTTCTAGGGATTCACCCCTGGCGGCGCCCCTGGGCCCTCTGGTGTCGTTGGCACCAATAAGAGCTCGTCCTGATGGTGATCCAGGTGGTTCGGGAGGAGTGCTTGGTGGTAAGGCAAGTGGTCTTCCTCAAAAGTCCTACAAGTAGGTGTTGGCATGTACTAATAATCCTTCGGGGTTCAAAATGCCTATGTAGTATTCAGTGGAGGTTGATGAAGAATTGAAGTTTATTTTCAATGAGGTGGAGATGAATAAGGTGGTTGAAGACTTTCGGTTTGCATTGGTTTTGAAAGTCCTTCGTTCGAGGCCTATGATTGATGTGGTGCGATTGGCCATTGTCTAAACATGGGGCCTTCTAGAAATTCCTACTTTGAGTTTCATAGATAATTATCATGTCCTGGTACAGAGGGCTAGTGAGAGGGATTTTGTTCATAGTTAGGCTAGGGAAGGTCATGTGATAGAGGGGTGCAGCTTCAGAATTTTTGAGTGGACGAAAGAGTTCAACCTGAATGAAGAACCTTCCATGGCGGCTCAATGGATTTTCTTACCAGGATTGCCGATGCACTTGTATCGTAGGGATTGCCTTCAAATATTGGCCAGCAGGTTTGGTCGATATCTTCGCGCTGAAAACATAACTCTGAATAGAACCCGTGCTACGGATGTAAGGATTTGTGTTGAAGTTAACCTCTTGGCAGATTTGGTTCAAGGCTTTCTTATTATGGTGGAAAATAAGAAATTATGGCAGCCTTTTTGGTATGAAAAGATGGGGTTTTATTGCTCCAAATGTTGAAGGCAAGGCCATACCGCAATGGTGTGTTGGGTGGGACAACCCGGTATTCACCATTTTGAGGAGCGGAAGGAAGGTGGAAAACAAGGATCCAACAAGGAAGTGTGGCATGAGATACGAGTTCGAAAGGTATCAAAGCACCAAGATGATCAAGTAGTCGATGTTTCTCATCCAATGGCAGTTCAATCTGTGGGTGTGGCTATTTTGGATGAGCAAATGGGGGTTCAAAGGGTGGATGTGGAAGTGGAGAAAGAGCCTAACGTTAATCGCTTGTGGAACAATAGTGGAGCGGAGATTATTGCTTCGGAAGATGGAGGTGGTTCAGGGTCGTTTGGTGTGGTCCCATTGGAGGTGGCAGTGCAAGAGAATGAGGGGGGAAAGGTAAACAGGTAGAGGTGTGTCTTAGAGAGGATTATTCGTATTTACATGGAGGGACCCCTGCAAGCATGCAGATTACCATAGCATCTCTAGTGGTGGATTTCTTATTAGTGGATGGCGGAAACAGACTAGTTTGGGAGGGGGAAGGTTCATCGAGTGTGATTGATGAGGTGTTAGCAGTGGAGGGTAGGGGTGTGGAACAGGAGTTTTTGGGAGTTGATGGCCATCTGTTGGATTGCGGTGAAGAAGTCTCTCTACAATAGATTGCAAAGGAAAAAGGCTATGAGTTTGAGTGTGATGGAAAATTGTCTCAGGGAAGATTAAAGAATAAAAGTAACATGGTGTTGCATCAATCTCAATGGGTGTTGTGCCTCCCTTTGAAATTTAATTTATGATTGGAAATGCACTAGTGTGGAAAGTGCAAGGTTAGGTAGGTCGCAGAAGAGACTTAATAGTTTGATTAAGAAGTTGAATGTTTCGATAAGATGAAGAGATAGGGGAAAAGGGGGTCCCCTTGTCTAATGCCACGAGTGGGACTAAAAAAGGGTTGGGGCACACCATTTATGAGGAGAGAGTAGGTTACAGAAGTAACACATCTCATGCTGAGGTCTATCCAAGTAGCTAAGAATCCCAGAACCTACATGACAGATTGCAAAAACTCCCACTCAATTTTATCATAAGCTTTACTCATGTCAAGTTTCAAAGCCACATAACCATCATTCCCTTTTAGCTTAATCTTCATAGAGTGTAGCTATTCGAAAGCAACAATGACATTATCAGGGATGAGCCTTCCTGGGACAAAAGTTGTTTCGGTAGGGGAAATGATGTCAGATAAGATTACTTTCAGCCTATTTGCCAAGGTTTTAGCAATGATTTTGTAAAATACATTACATAAATTAATAGGTCTGAAATCAGTTAAAATAGAAGGGTTATTACTTTTAGAGATAAGGGTTATGAAGGTTTCATTGATCTTACTATCCCACTTGCCACCATTTAGAACCTTTAAAACTGCCTTAGTAACCCGAGAGCCAAATATATCCTAGTAATCTTGAAAAAATAGCAAGGAAGCCATCAGGCCTAGGGGAGCCTAGAGAATTCATGCTTAATATGGCCTCCTTGATTTTAGTAGCAGTGAAGGCCTTGGAGAGAGTAGAGTTCATTTCCTTAGTAACTACTTGCTGCATTGGTTTCAGACAGTCCTCTATGCCTATTGGCTGTGAAGTTGAATAGAGGTCTTTGAAAAAATTTTGAAACACTTGATAGATTACCTTAGGGTCTTGAGTTTCTTGGCCTGTAGATGATTGAATCCTATTGATGGTGTTGGTCTTCTTTCTATGACTCAAGCATTTGTGAAAAAACTTATTGTTTCAATCTCCATCCTTTAACCAAGCTTGTTTAGCTCGTTGTTGCCACTTTAAATTTTCAGCATTCATAAGGGAATTTATCTCTTGTTGAACAGATTTAGTCTCCACATATAAATTACCTTGGTTTTTTGTCTGCAAGGTATTGAGTTGTTGAAGTTTATTTTTGAGAATCCTCCCTTGGCCCCTTGGTGGATCCTGCTCTAGGTCTTCAATTTCCTTTTACAGAGCAAAAGCCCCTGCAAGGCCCTTTGTAAGCTGCTGGAGTAGTTAGAAGAAGTGTCCCAGGCACTCTTAAAAATCTTGCCACAAGCCTCCTATTGTTTCCAAGCGGATTCAAATTTGAAGATCCTCTTGTTATCTTGTGTGTGCTGATTGTTTGTCTGGATTATTATAGGTTTGTGGTTAGATTGAGAACAATCTAGATGAGACACTGAGTGTTTGCCAAAGAGGTTAAGCCATGGAGTATTGCCACAAGCCCTATCTAATCTTTCCTTAGTCAACTGGTTCCCTGCCCGATTGTTTGTCCATGTGTATTTGTCACCACTTAAACCCAGATCAAACATATCATTGAGGGATAAGGCATCCCTAAATTGAACCATCTGCCTATATGGTTTGATAGATGCCCCATATTTCTCGCTTTGATGGGTGATTTCATTAAAGTCACCAAAGCAAAGCCAAGGGATGTGATCAGCAGGCCTTAAAAGTTTTAACAATTTCTAGCTTCCAAGTCTTTTTGCAGTAATAGGATAGCCATAAAAACCAGTGATTTGCCATCTTAGCAGCTCTAAGCGAAGGCTTAGCATAGCAGAAATGTGCCAATTGGTATAGGTTAGGACCTCAACACCTAATCCAAAATTCCAAAGTAAGGCCAACCCTCCACTCCTGCCTCTGCTTTCCACACAAAAAACAATTATCAAAACCTAACTTTATTCTGATTCTTTCCATTTTACCATGGCAGCACTTGTTTTCAATGAGGAAAACCAGGTGGGGCTACTTTAACTTCACCAAGAGGCAAAGTTCCTAAACTGTTCGAGGGTTCCCAAACCCTCGACCGTTCCAGCTCAGGCAATTCATTGGGGTTGGTGGGACTACATTGCAGCCTCCACCATAGATGCCAGAGGTGTGCTTAAAACAGGCTTGAGCTGTTGCTTTGGTTTCTTTTTTGCCTGAGTAGATCTCAGGTTAAGTCCCTCCCTAGCATTTCTTTTAGGATTTGATTCAGGAAGGTGAAAGCATACATTGTTGGTTACCTCTTAGAGGGAAAAAACCTACCCTCTTGCCTTCCTTTTCGATGTGGTGCTTCCAATAGGCTTATTAGAGAGATTATCTTTGTTATTGGGGCATGTCTTAGCAGTGTCATCCAGTTGGTTTGACTTGGGGTAACTATTGAGGGTAAAAACCTCAGACACCATTATATCCTCCTCTGTAATTATAGGTGGGGTAGATGTCGAGAGATTGAGCTTAGAGGGAGGTATAGTAGGGACCTTGGGACAAGTGTCCATAATTTTTTCAGAGGCTGAAAGGAAGGATACAATGACAGGAGCTTTTTGAGTAGGAAAAGAGCACTTATGCAGGAATTCCTGTCTAACTTTTGTTAAACATTCTTTATCAAAAGTTGAATTATTGCCCTTTGTTCTTGCTACCTTGACCAGGTTGGGGCCCTCATAAGCTGTAGGTGATGTAGACTTCCTGGAGTTGGAATTGTTGCCTACCTCCTCCTCTGCATTCCATTGCCAGGAACCATGCTGCTCTTGCTCCATTGAACCTCCATATGTCTTTAGGAAAACACCCTTTGAGCAGAAAGGACTTGCCGTAGCCATTGGCCATATTGGTCAATATACTGAGAGTTTGGTGACTTACCTGGACAGCTCCATTTTCCATGCATAAATCAACCACAGTTGAAGCAAAGCATGGGAAGTCGTTCATATTTGAAGGAGAGCCAGTGCTGTTTATTGCTGAAATTCAGGAATTGACATATTGGGAGAGGCTTGGTGATATTGACTTCAGCCTTGATCCATTAGAAACTTCCCTAGCCATACCCCTTTATATCTACCTCAACCGTAAGAACTTTGCCAATGCAAGAGCCAACCAGGACTCCCGTATCCTTGTTCATTCCTGCAAAAGAAAGGTTGTGTATCTGAATCCAAAAAGGTTCAGTTTGGAACTACACCTATGAAGGGGATAACTCACCTTCGAATTTTGTTAGGCGGATAAGGCAGATAAGAAGACGATCAAAAGACCATGGTCTCCCCTGCAACACCTTTTGAATTATGCAAGTCACTAGGGTGGCAAGAACTAATCATGGAAGGTGTTTCTCTACAAACAGTTAACTGCCTCGAGGCCACGACATCTACAGATTCATATGTTGGAGTTTTGATTAGGGATACAAAATCTACTCTCAACTCCTTTACAAATTCTGTGAGGCATACCAAGAAAGCTTGCAACTCCCTAGCTCATGTTTTAAGCTAAAATGCTCTTAGCATATGTAATAGCAACATCTTTGTTGACGAGATTCCTCTTTGTATCCAACCTAAGATTTCAGTTCAATGATAATCCAATGCAGTATACTTTTTCAAAAAGAAAGAAGTTGAATGTTTCGATTGTAGCTATTGCGGCAGGAGAGGATAAATTACCTAGATGGCTAGTTTTTTGGGTCTTAGGAACTTTTGTTCTAATGAGGTGGTGGGGGGTAAAGTGTTGCTATTATGGAAAGAGGAATTCGAGGTGAATATTGTTGATATAACAAATCAGTTTTTGATTGGATGCTTTGAGAGTGCGAACCAGAAGACAATTTTAACATTTGTACATGTGAAACGTAATTACTTAGAGCGGTGGGAGTTGTGGCAAGCGCTGGAGGGTCACAAAGGGGATGTTCCTTAGATGGTTATGACTTCAACATAATTCGAGATGATGGAGAGAGAGTAGGTGGTAATCCGAAATAACTTGTGGCAATGGGGGATTTTAATCAGTGTTTAAATTCTTGTGCTTTGCTGGAACTCCCGGTAAAGGGTCAAAAATTATCATGTTGTAATGGTTAGGCGGGTTGTGCACGTAGTTGGGCTCAATTGGATAGAGCTGTCATGAATAAGAGCTTTATGCGTTGTTTTCCTTCTGCGTCTATGGAATATTTATCTAGGAAGCTTCAGATCATAGTCCAATGTTCATTTAGGGATCTGTGGTAGAAGAAACCAACGCCCTTCAGTTTCCAGAATATGTGGGCTCAGTATCCTTCTTTTCAGGATTGTGTGGCTACGGTTTGGAGGGAACCTATGGTTGAGAGGGGTCTGTTTAAACTTACAGCAAAGCTTAAGAAGCTGAAGGTAGAGTTGAAGGCTTGGAGCATAAATGTTTTTGGGCATGTCAGTAACACTATCAAGGAGATTGAGGAGAGAATTGAGAAGATGGATGAACAGCTTCAAGCAGGTTATCAGAGAGACTTGGAGATGGAGTTACTGGTTTCCAAAGTGGAACTGGATTTTTGGGAGCATAATGAGGAGATCTGTTTGGCTTAAATGGCTAAAAAGAAGTGGCTTGAGGAGGGTGATCAAAATTTGAAGTTTTTCCATGTTGTTGATAACATGAGAAGATGAAGGGCAATCATTTTGTCTATGACATTAGTGGATGGGGCAGAGCTACAATCGTCGGAAGAGGTCTACATTGGTGATGTTCAGTTTTTTCAAGATTTTCTTCGTGGAGGGAGTGCTACGCCGCAGGAGGATTTGTCACAGGTGGTGAATAGGGTCATTTCGGCTGCTGAAAATGAGGCTCTTTATCGAGTACCTTCTGAAGATGAGGTGAGAGAGGCCCTTTTGTCGATTCCAAAGCTTAGTAGCCCTGGACCTGATGGCTTTGGTTCGGCTTTCTATCTTTCTTTCTGGGACATTTTGAAGGATGATGTGGTGGAGCCTGCTAAGGATTTCTTTTCTAGTAATGCTTTGCTGAAATTTTATTTGTCTTCTTTTATTGTTCTTATTTCGAAAGTGCAAGAGCCTAGAAGTTTTGATAAGTTCCTCCCAATAAGTTTCTGTCCGGTGGCCTATAAGATTTTTTCTAAAATCTTAGTGAGGCGGATGATGTCATTTCTCCCTTGGATTGTTTCTCATGAGCAATGTGCCTTTGTTCAGGGTAGGAGCATTTTCGAGAATACCTCCCTTGCTCAAAAGATGGTGAAGTCTATTAATAAGAAAACTAGTGGTGGGAATGTGATGATGAAGATTGATATAGCCAAAACTTATGATAGAGTGGATTGAATTTTTTTAATAGCCGTTTTGGTAGGTTTTAGATTTTCAGAAAAGTTATGTGGTTTGATTGAAGTGTGCATTAAGTCTCCGTGGTTTTCTATCATGATGAATGAGACTTATAAGGGTTTTTTCAAACCTTTGAGAGGGATGCGACAGGGAGACCCTTTATCTTCTTAGTTGTTTATTATTATGGAGGAGTCTTTCTAGATTATTAAAGAAGGAGTTTGAGCAAGGTAGAATTGGGAGATTTGTTCATCCACATGGGGCTCCTTTAATTTCATTTTGTTATATGCGGATGATTTATTGATTTTTACTGATGGGGAGAGGAAGTCTTTGAAGGTGCTCTTGACAACGTTAGAGAAATATGCTTTATGGTTGGGGCAACTTAACAACAGAGAGAAGTTGGTTTTATTTTTTTCTGAGAAAATTCCTTTGGTAAGAAGGGCATCTTTGCTTTGGTTCACAGGTTTTGTAGAAGGAAAGCTTCCAACTTGGTATTTGGGCACACCACTTATTACTGGGAGGTTGATTACTAGGGTGTTGGAGACGTTTGTTAATAAATTTCAAAACAAAGTTACCAGTTGGAAATTTAAATTGTTATTTTAACGTGGGAGGTTGATTCTTCTCAAGCATGTCCTCTCTAGCATGGCATCTCATTTGCTAGCGGTTTTAAATATCCCAAAGCTTGTTTTGAGAAAATCGAATTCCATGTTGGCTTCCTTTTGTTGGGGGGAGGAGCATGGAAGGGCTAAGCGAAAAAGAAGGGTGTGGTCAAAGCTGTGTAAACCAACGTCGGATGGGGAAATTGGTGTTAGAGATTTTTCTAAGATGCAATGGGCATTACACATGAAGTTTGCTTCGAGGCTTCTATCTATTGATAACTTCTGGACTCAATTTTTTTAAAGCCAAATATTAGAGAGGTAAGCGTTTTATGGAAGTCAAAGTCAGAAGCTTAGATTCCTATTTTTTGAAGTCCATTTGTATGCTGATGCCTAAAGTTACGGAGAATATGTCTATAAGGGTGTGTGAGGAAGCAATCTCATTGTGGTTCAATAAATGGTTGGCTGGTGGGCCTCTAGCTGCTTCTGTACCTAACGTGTTACAACCTCGATTGGAAATTAAGGATTGTTGGGTGGAGGACAAATGGGATAGGGACTTGCTAGCGAACTTGGTGGGTTCTAGTAATGCGGAGGACATTATTGCTAAGGTTCCTTGGGGACATTGTAGTAAAGATATTCTGATTTGGAATCCTTGTAGTGATGGGTGCTTCTTGACGTCAAGATCATGGGAGATTACCCCTGTCAAGTGGCCACAGTTGGANGAGTGGACGAAAGAGTTCAACCTGAATGAAGAACCTTCCATGGCGGCTCAATGGATTTTCTTACCAGGATTGCCGATGCACTTGTATCGTAGGGATTGCCTTCAAATATTGGCCAGCAGGTTTGGTCGATATCTTCGCGCTGAAAACATAACTCTGAATAGAACCCGTGCTACGGATGTAAGGATTTGTGTTGAAGTTAACCTCTTGGCAGATTTGGTTCAAGGCTTTCCTATTATGGTGGAAAATAAGAAATTATGGCAGCCTTTTTGGTATGAAAAGATGGGGTTTTATTGCTCCAAATGTTGAAGGCAAGGCCATACCGCAATGGTGTGTTG
>QEOT01009104.1:4092-17843 GCA_003123785.1 Pterocarya stenoptera
AAGTTGTGTACAAATATATTGGGTGCATCGAATTGATCTTTGAGGTATATATAGATTTCAACACTTGGTTTATGTTTGGTCTCTAGGGGTTTGATTTGCAATAAGCATAATCAATCCTCTTTAATAATGATAGGATTACTACCCTACTACTACCTATCTACTACTCCTTTTGCATTTAATTTTTTTTTTTAATTTTTTTTATTTTACTTAATGATTAAAGAAGTGAATATCAGTAAAGTTATATATATATTTTTAAAAATTTTTCTTTATGATTAAGGATGTTAAAAAAATACTTAAAAAAATGATAAAAAAATATTTAAAAAAAAAAACTTGAAATGCAATTGGGTAGTAGATGGGTAGTGATAGAGTAGTAACCCTATCACTACCCATCCCCTTTTGGGTGCTGAGAAGACAAGAAAAATGGTAGGATTTTTTGTTAGTGGCATGAGAATGAGATTGTTGTTGGAATTGAATGCCTTGTTCCAAAATAGGGCAGCTATGTTTTTGTGTATCATAGACTTTATTATGTGCGTGCTGTATTGATTTGGCAGGGCCTCAACAATTTGCCACTAATGAGACCACCAAGTGTTCTACGAAAAGCCACAACATACTAAATTTCATTCAAAACAGTTTTTACAGATTTTGGTATTCATACTTTCTCACACACCAAATGTTCAATATCACAATGATACTTATAGACTACTCATACAATTCTATTATAAAAAAGATCCTTCTAGAGTCATCTAGTGCATTCTATTATTTCTGCCATGTGATGTGGCTGGAGCCTTTGCTGGGCTTTAGAAGGGGGAGGTGAGGGAGAGACAGTGGATGACGGGGATGGGATTTGTGATGGGCTCAGGAGTTGAGGAAATGGGTCCAGCAGAAACAATGGAGACTGGGAGATTATCAGACCGAGTAAATGAGGGAAGTGAGCCCAAAGGTGGTGATGAACTGGACAAAGACATGAAGAGAAAGTGGACTTCATTAAATCAAATATCCTGAGAAATATAGGTTTGTCCAGTAGCTATGTGTAAACAATTATATCATTTATGATCAGGAGTATATCCCATGAAGACACACTATTGGGAGTGGAAATCCATTTTATGACGGTTAAATGGATGTAGATTAGGCCAACATGCTGAACCAAAGGTACGTAAAAAAGAATAATCGGGAGGATGACCAAAAAGGGTTTAAAATGGAGAAATATTATGGAGAATTGGTGTGTGCATTCGATTTATGAGAAAAACAATAGTTTGAAAAGTCTCAATCCAATATTTGGTGGGAACTGAGGCATGAGATAGAAGGGACAATTTGGTTTCAACTATATGTCAATGGTGTCTTTCGACACTGCCATTTTTGAACATGTGAGTATGGATAAGTGATATGGTGAGTGATGCCAAAAGATTTAAGTATGGAGGGTAGAGGGCGAAGTTCTCCACTCCAGCTAGTTTGAATAAAGATGACATTTGAAGAAAAAGTGTTACTAACGTAACATAAAAAGCCCAAAAAAATAATGGATACATTTGATTTTGCATGAAGTGGGAAAAACTAAATATACTTTTGATGGCTTTCTAAATTTGTCTTCCAAGTGCAGAAGCTATCAGAGTAGTACATGGATGAGTTCCATGGTCATTTCCACAGGGACAATGGCATTCATGCTGAGCAAACGTATAATGAAGTGTATTTTGTGTGAGGAACTTGTTTGTAAAAGGGTTATTTACACAACTAAGAAAAAGAAAAGAAAAGTATATTTATGCACTGATTTGGAGTGTATTAATGAAGAATGATTTGAATCTTTTCTCTATTTGTTTTTAGAATAATTTCCTGAATGCTTGTAAACTTAAAAGAAATAGAAATAAAAAGAAATGAGAAAAGAAATGAATGCTAGAGAAATGAGTGCAAGGAATTAGAACCTGTAGAAAAATAAAAACCAGTTGCACAAACTGCCAAACACTTGGGCTACAAGAATGTTTCCTCATTCTCCAAACTCTGATTAAGTGATCTAACTCTATAACTCAATTGTCAATCTAGTCTAAGCATTAGCAATCGGAAAATGAAGATTTAAAATCAGATTTCCAGTCCTAAGTATCTATAGAATGCAAATGAATTTACTGTGAATACCAACCACGAAAAAACCTTGAAAATATTACCAAGTTTCTGCTGTGCCTTTCATCAACAACAGAACAAGAACAAGAGTTTCTGGTTTTGACTTATCTCAACAAAATCGACTTGCAAAACTATAAAATGAATTTTTATCATATCAAGATCACTCTAATCAATAGTTTAGTGCAAGAGAATCCATATCTTGCAGCTCAAGCTGAATACTTAGCCCAAAATTCATAGAAGGTTGCTAGGGGCAAAAACAAAGCTGCTGACAAAATTATTCCCAACAAAACACAACTCAGAAAATAAAATTTCCTAAAACCCAAGTCTGAAAAAAATGCAAGAAAAAAAACCCTAAGAAAAAATCCCTAAAATTGCCTAAAATCCAGCAAGGGAATAAAAATGATAAATAAAATGAAACTAACTCCTTCACCCAAAGATTCCTCTTCCTTTTATACTCGGAATCCTCTTTCTTCTTCTCTCTCCTTGCCACGGATTGCAGCTTCTCCATCGTGCATAATGGCCACATCTCTTTGCTTCTCGTGGTCCCCAGATTCTCAAGAATAATCGTGTGTCTATCGGCTTTAGTCGCTAGTTGGGTCCTTCACGTGGCCTTCTATTAAGCCTGAAGTATATCATGGTTTCTTCTCAAGCTTTAGTTTCTCCACATTGGTTTCAACTATGGACATGGTCTTCAGTTCTAGATCTCAGGTTTTAACCTCAACTTGTGTATCTCATTGCATTGGCTTCACTCTTGCACTGGGCCACAGCTCATATAAGTTACAGTTAACACTAGGCAGCCCATTAGTTGATATAAGTAATAATCAGACCATGTACACGTGAGTTAAGTGCTTCTGATAGGAGAAAATTAAGTTGATATCTGCTTAAGGTGTAAATGGTCATTTCACACGCCAGGAAGATCTAATGTACATTGCTTGATTAATACTCTTATTTTAACAAATAAAGTTCACTCAACCCACTATATTAAGAGTATTGAAACAACATAATTATCCATTGATCAACTTTGTGAAATCATTTGCAATGGAAAGAGAAAATATATAACTTGAAGAGGACAGCACAAGCGCCGGTCCTCAAACATCAAGAAATAGTAATTGAAAAGCTTTATTTGACTGAGAAGATGAAGGTGGATGAGGAAGGGCATGTGACTAGGCTTGAGCACAAGCTGAGCATGGGGCATAATATTGGTTGTAAGAGGGAATTGAAATTGATGGATGGTGAAAGTGGTTCGTGGAGAGGGGTGCCCGAGACGAGAGTGCCAAATTGTTGAAGAGGTTTGTTCACCAATAAATGAAGCAGTCAAGGAGGAAGAGGTAAGCTCTACATTAGTGGGAAGCTAGTAGAGGCCATTCCTAATGGGTCCCTGGAGGAGCACTTCCTAAGTTTGAAGATCCTTCACAAGAAAATCAGAAGAGTGAAACTCAAAATAAACAAAATTATCTAAGTAAAACTGACAAACAGATAAAAGATTGCAAGTAATTTGAGGAACATATAAAAGCTTTCAAAGAATAAATTTGCCATTGGATATGTAAAGTTGAGCAGTGCCAGTGTTTGAGATAGGAAGGAAAGAGTCATCTCCAATGCTGACTAGGTCAGTGCCACGATAGGTAGGGGTGGGCTCCGAATCCGACAGAGTCAAAGTGCCCACCTCCGACCTTTGACTCCGACTGGGGTCGGAAGTCAAAACACCCTCCAACTCCGATCGGAGTAGCAACATTTCACAATTCATAGTTTCATTTTCACAAACACCTTCCTTGCATACACTGGTGCCATCTCACAGTGTTCCATTCTACCGTAATCCATTTCATTTTACATTTACAAGTAACCCAACAACCAACAACTACACCCAAAACAATTGTTATAATGTAAAGGATCAAATACTCCTAGGCAACCCAACGTCATGGTAAAATATAAAAGTTGAAAAAATTAATTAGTTTAGGGGTTGGAGTCTTGAACTACACTTATGAGTTACGGCGTTGCAAAGGCTGAACGACGCAGATGACGACAAGATCACCATGACAAACAGGAACGGAGCAACAGAGACTCAAAGAGGGAACATAGAAGATTCAGAGAATTAGAAGAAGGGAAAAAGAGTAAGGAGAAGAAGGAAGAAGAAGGGTCCTGCGTTTTAGACCCTCGTGTGAAGAAACGAAGTCGTTCCACATTAAGTGGAACGACATTGTTTGGTTATTTTTTTTAATTCAAATGTAAAACGACGTCATTTTACATCTAGATTTTACAAAAAAAAAAATTCAAAGTTTGGAGCTTCGAACTCTGACTCCGATAGTCATTCTCGGAGTCACTACCATCAATGTTTTGAATATCGTACCAGTGACTGTTTTGATCGAGGCATTGAAACTAGATATTTCAGTACCGGTACCGTTTTGAATACCGTTTCGGAATAGTCTATATATGAATAAACTATATATATAAATTATATTTCAAAATAATAGTCTATATATCAATAAATTATATATAAATATATAACAAATATATATAAATTATAAATAGTCTGGTCTGAATTGAGAGTTAAAAAAGTGAGCTTGCAGTTTGAAGAAATGAAAAAAGAAAAAGAAAAAAGTAAAGGCCGAAATTCTGACCGGTATGAAACTATACCCTTCTCTATACTGGCTACACCACATAAACAGTATATTTCAGTCGTACCCATTAGTACGGTATGAAATTCAAAACTTTGACTTCGACCCCGGCTCCAAATTTCGACCACTTTGACTCCGTTGGAGTTGAAATCGGAGCGGAGGTTGGACGGAGTCAGAGTAGGCTGTGAAGTGATATGGAGCAGATTCTAAATTGAGATTAGAGAAATCTACTGTGAAGTGATTTGTGGCTGTTGTATTTAGGAACCAGGAACTGTGATTAGTGGTGGAGGGTGGGAGGGCTATGTAGTGAGCAGTAAGAAATGATGGTGGAGACACTTGGTAAGACTAATTAAAACGATAATTACAGGATAATGCAGTATGACCAGTTTTGTGGTAGACTTTGCACACGGGTCTGGTGGTAGACTGATGAGAAAAGAAATTAGAGCTTGTGTGAGAGACATAGCCAGTGCCACGACCACGACTTCTGTTTGAGGATGGAAAAGGTGACCTGGTGATTGTCGTATGGGCTTGAAGAGAACTGCCTGAAAGAAGATACTTGGTTTTGTGGGTTAGTCTAGATTCATGGTTAAGCAAATAACCATAAACTTGAGAAGAAGACAGAGGATCGGGTCGAGTGGTAATGGAGGTGACAAGAGACTCATAGTCGATTCCTAGGCCAGCAAGGAGGTAGATAATGAACTCGGAGGGGGAGAAAGGTTGGCCAACTGCACCGAAAATGCAGTTAAGGATTTTGCTCGATGGAAGTAGTGGCTAATATTCTCGAAACCATTTCTTGAGGGTGGCTAGTTGAAACTGTGTTTGCATAATGTGGGCTGAGGTTTGAGTCGAAAACATGCTATGAAGAGTGGACCAGACTTCCCGTGAGGTATTACAATCAAGAACTTGGGAAAAGAACAATATCGGTAAGGGAAGAGTTGATGGAAAAGTTGATTAATTGGTCTTGCAGAATCCATTTTGTGTAATATGGGTTAGGTGGGCCATAAATGGTGGAAGGAGTGGGGATAGAACCGTCAATAACCAAACAACGTTGACCTTTGAGAAATGGGAGGATTTGAGCTTTCCATAATAGGAAATTGTCAATAGAGAGTTTCTGAGTGATGAAATAAGAGGCAGGGTTGATGACTGTGGGGTTGGTCTTTTCGGGTTCCATGGTTTTGTAGAAAGGAAGAAAAGAATGGATGTTAGTCCTCTAATGCTCTGGTACCATAATGAGACCACCAAGTGTTCTACGAAAAGCTACAACAGAAGAAATTTCATTCAAAACAGTTTTTACAGATTTTGGTATTCATACTTTCTTACACACCAAATGTTCAATATCACAATGATATTTATAGATTACTCGGACTACTCATACAATCCTGTTATAAAAAGATCCTTCTAGAATCATCTAGTGTATTCTGTAATTTCTACCATATGACATGGTTGGAGCCTTAGCTGGGCTTAAGGGAATGTTGCCAGAATTTTTTTTGTGAGCCTCCTCTATTGGAGCAGTTTTGAAATATGCCTTAATAGCCATCAATAACTCTACCTTAAAAAGTTTATTCTTTGTTTTGTTGTGAAAATGACGCAAGAAAAGTAAAGTAAAACAAAAATAATCATACGATACAAATATTTACATAGTTCGGCAACATGCCTACTTTTACGGAGTTGCAGATGATTTTATTATCTTGAAGAATGATAAAATATATTTTGAATTGAAATACACTGTTCTAGACGGCCATACTGTTCATAATAAACATATATATAGCGTTATTCGCTTGAGCGAACTCTTTGTTTGAAATTCGCTCAAGTGATCTATCGAGCAAGTATTGAGCGGACTTTCTGTCTAAGTTTCAAAAAACAAGCCTCATTAACAATCCACTAAAAAATCGTAATGAATCCATATCGGATCGGGTCATCAAATTTGGCTGCTATAAAAATAAAATAGGCTTCACAAACCCAACATGTCTCTCTTAAAGCATGTGAACAAACATATATCATTCTAACAGAGTTTGAGAGCAAAATATTATTAACCCAAAATTTAAGGATATGTTTGGATATTGAGGTGATCTCAAATGATATGTGAGTAGTAGTAGTAAATAATAATGAAAAAGTATTGAATAGTAATGAATTGTTTGTATATAGTAGTGAAGTAGTATGAGACAACTTCACTTACCAAACACACCATAAATCTAATCACGAATCATTGTTTAGAAAGTAAAAAAATGGTAAACCCCTATTTGAGTTAGGTGGATGGGTTTGGGTTGCGAGGGCCATTTCCAAACCATCGTCAAGGGGACGTTTAGAAATAATTTCAATCACATCCCATCTTATTTCTTTCTCAAATATCATTCAAACAGAAACATTTTCAAATATTACAATTTTTTCAAACTAATCATTACAAGTTTTCCAAAATTTCAAACAAAAAATAAAAGTAATTCAACTTTTTCAAATCTTAAAACAAAAATTATATGAAAAAGTTACATTCTAACAATACTTTAACTCTAACAATACGACTTCATTTTGATGATTGGGGTATTTCTTTAATTATTAATTTATCATATATGTATATTATATATATAAATATATATTATTTATTTATATATATGCTAGGGCGGTGCAGGGGTTTTGCAGGGTGGGGGTTGAGCCCATCCGCCTCTACTGGGGGCACTAGATGAGGATGGGGCCACTCGTTCCCTGCATCTGGTGGAGGGGGTTGCGGAGCCTAGCCCCTTTGCCCACCCCTATTCATTTCATTCCCCAACCACCCCCTAAGTATCATGTACAATATTCAAATTTTTAATTTTATTTAATCTGAAAGGATTAACAGATTAATGTTATTTTAAAAAAAAAATTATATTCTCAGATTGCTATGTAGAACACATAGTAAAATATTTATTTGACATAATTTGATTTTAAAAATAAATTTTAAAATATGAATCTTACAAATTAAATCTTACCATTTATATCATATGAATAATATCATCTACACACCGACTTGAGATTATTATTATTATTATTTTTAAATAAACCTCATACTTTCATTTATTCATAGAACAGTGTCTACAATGCCTTCTGTCTTTCAGTAAACAAGAAAAGATAGAGATTGTTGCTTCTTCTATCCAAACTCTCTCTACATTTGAATGTAATGCTACCTTAGCCAAACTGTGAGCTATTGTGTTTGTGTTTCTATGTGTATACTGTACTGTCCAATTGGACCAAATACTCAGAATAGACTTTAAGTTTTCAATAATGCTGTCGTGATGAGACAGGTTTTCATCTGAGTTATGAATTGCTTTCACAATGTTCTGAGCATCCCCTTCAAAAGTTACCTTGTTAAGTCCCAAGTCCCTACAGAGTTCCAATGCTTTCCTAAGTGCGTAACCTTTTGCTATTATTGGTTGGTTTACATTACCTCTCGCTCCACTCTAAGCTGCTATGACATCCCCCTTTTCATCTCTAATGATAACACCTATACCCATCTGCCTGTACTTGGTGTCATAAGTTGCATCCCAATTCACTTTGAAGTTGTTTTCTTCTGGTGGTATCCATTTCTGGGCTGGTATCAAGCTATTGATAGGCCTTCCTAGCTCTGCTGTTCCCTCCTTTATAGCACGGTATTCTTTCAGAAATTATTGTGCAGTTCTAATAACACTTCCCAGGTTAGAGAATTTGTCTTAAAAAATAAACCTGTTCCTATTATTGTGTATATCATTGTAAATTAATGTGAAAAATACACATTTCATATTATTGATATACAATAATTTGATTTAAATGAAAATTTATTCCAAATTAAATCCAATATCTCTAACTAATATTATTTCGAGTAATTCTACATATAACTGTGAAATGAGTAAACACCGCATAATCATTTAAAAAAAAATGTGATTCACTATTAAAAAATTAATTTATTTCATGTAAATTTTATATTTTATTTACTTTTTAAAAATAATTATACAATGATTACATAATTCACAATTATAAATATATTTTTTTATTAAATATAATCTTCTAACCAAAATTAAAGAGAGTGGATTGGAGTGGACCAAACCCAGTTTCACAGCACCGGCTTTCACAACGGCCCAACCCAATCTAAAAACCCTATAAAAGGAGGGAAGTCAGTGATTCCACATCGAAACACTTTGTGGTGTGTACCTCGCAGTCCTCACTCCTCAAGCCTACGGTTGTTAGGGTTAGGGTTTAGGTTTAGCCTCTTAACTCCGGAGATTCTTCTTTCCCTCCTTGACTCTCATCTAATGGACCCAACAAAGAAGCGTAAGCTCGAAGAGAACGGTGTCGTCCCCTCCACAGAAAACGACTCCTCCCACCCGAAACTCACCCCCGAAGACGTCCGCAAAATAGTCGACCGCATCGACAATGACAAGCTCATCGATATCGTGGCGGCCGCTGCTTCCCGCCACGCCGACGTTCTGGACGGCGTCCGATCCCTCGCCGACTCCGACGCCTCCCAGCGCAAGCTCTTCATCCGCGGCCTCGGCTGGGACACCACCACGGATGGCCTCCGTAGCCTCTTCTCCTCCTACGGCGAGCTCGAGGAGGCCGTCGTCATCCTCGACAAGCAGACCGGTAAGTCTAAGGGCTACGGCTTCATCACCTTCAAGCACGTAGACGGCGCGTTCCTAGCTCTCAAGGAGCCCAGCAAGCGTATCGACGGTCGCGTGACCGTTACGCAGCTCGCCGCTGCAGGGAACTCTGGTAACAACGTAAACGCGAACTCAGCAGACGTGTCGATGCGGAAGATCTACGTCTGGGAGGTTCCGCACGACATGTCTCCGGATAAGCTGTTGTCCCACTTCTCGTCGTACGGGGAGATCGAAGAGGGGCCTTTGGGGTTCGACAGGTTCACTGGGAAGTCGAAGGGTTTCGCGCTCTTCGTGTATAAGACCGCCGAGGGAGCACAGATGGCGTTGGCTAATCCGGTGAAGACGATCGACGGGAGGCAGTTGAATTGTAAATTGGCGAACGCAGATGGGAAGAAAGGAAAGCAAGGAGGGCCGCCCGGCCAAGTCGGGCCAGATGGTGTTCCGGGCCAACTTTCGGGTACTGGGAATGACGGGATGGGTATGGGTATGGGTATGGGTATGGGAATTGGAATGGGAATGGGAATGGCGCAGGGTCCGATTCCAGGGTCGCAGTACGGCGGGCCAGGCTCAATCGGCACGTATGGAGCGTTTCCTGGTGCACCGCCGATAGGGAATCATTCATTGAACTCGTCCTCGTTGGGTGGGCCGGGGTTGTCTTCAGTTAATAGCCAGGCGCCATCGTCTTTGGGTGGGACTGCTGGCTATGGTACTGGGCTAGCTGGGCCGTATGGTGGGTATGGGGGCATTAGTGGGACTAGTGGGGGTTTGGGCGCTGGTGCTGCTGCGAGTGGGTCCTCTTCGTTGTATAGGTTTCCCCCAAGTTCGGTGGGAATGCCCTCTGGTGGGTATCCGGACAGTGCGCATTACAGCTTGACGTCATCGGCGGGGGATCCGACTCAGCACCACCAGCCAGCGGGTACCTCGCCGGTGCCAAGGGTTCCACCTGGTGGAGGAATGTATCCTAACGTACCGCATTATTTTTGAGGTAATTTGTTCTTTGCTGCCTTTTGCTTTCTATCTGCCGAGATTGTGTTCATATTTGCTTTTATTTGGGGCTTGATTCGTCCGACTTTCTTCCATGCTATGTATTCGCTTGTTGATGCTTCTTGTCTTGTTGCGTGTTGGCATGGCTGTATGTTCTGGTTTGTTCCTTGGGATTTCATTTTGTTGTGTACGTACTTCTGTTGCTTTGCCTGTCTCCGTGCGTTTCTTTTTTGTTCTGTATACTTTTTGTGAAAGTTTAAGTCTTAGAAGTTACTCTGGTGTTAAGTGGTAATGGGGTGAGCTTGTGTATTTGTAGTAATGAAGTCTGCGATTCTGTTGGCAGTGATCGTCACTGACTTTGTATTTATTTTTTGTGATTGTTTTGGTTTATATGGAGTTGTTTTATATATGCAAACTAATCTGCTTGTTTAAAATAGTATGCTGGCACTGATAAAAAAAAAATAGTATGCTGGCAGTTTATTGGGCTTCTGGATAACAAAATTATGGAAATAAAGTTTTCTATGGTTTTTTGCGTGGCAATAAACCTGTGAAACGACTTTTTATTTCCCTTATGACAAAGTATAATGATTAATGACTTTTTTAACTTGAACCTGGATGCTGATTTCTGACTACCAAATTGTGCCAGCAACTGGAATGGTATAAGATTTAAACTTGTAGCCCCTTTGTTTGGTTTATATTCAAATGACTTATTGCTTGATACTATGACTTGTTTGGTAACAAGTATCATACCTTTTTGTTATATATATTTGAGATAATATACTTCTGTAGGTCCAAAGTGATGATATTTGTTATGGGCCTTGTTTGCCTACAGGAGCGAATTGATTTTGAGGTCTGTCATTGATTTTGATAGATCTTGATAGACCTTCTCCATGTTTTTTTTGTTGGCTTAATAGATCACATTGCGCGATGCATTTATGTTACTTGATATGGTCATCTGTTTTAGAACTCCTGGTAGTCGAATCTGGTGGGTCAAGAAGTATATAAGCCTAGTTACTCTGTGATACTGGATACACTTGATTCTGATATCTTGCTTACCAGGAGCTTGTTTGTTATGACATCTTAGCTCTAATTGGATTGTGACAAATAAAATATGGAAACACATATGTTTCTTTTGCTTTGTCAATGCTGTAATTCGGTTTATTCTTTTTTCTCGAGTTTAGCTGGACACTTGTCTACATCAGATTTTCTTCAGAGCCGGTTGGGCTGAAAGCCTGCTAATTATTAATTTGAGTTGAACCCATAAGGTTTGGCTCAAGCGGTAAGGGCCTTGGTCTTGTTACTATGCTGCTCCCTCCAAGTCTAAGGTTCAAATCCTCTTGAGTGTAAACAATTTTTAGGGGCTATCAAACTAGGGAAAGTTTCTCTTGAATTACCCTAGGTGCACTTGCAGGAAACTCCTTGTTGAGAGCCTGAGCACCCCTGGAGACACGATGTGCCAGTAAAAAAATTATTAATTTGAATTTTCTTGTTTTTTCATATAATTTGGCATTAAGATTATTCGCGTATTGCAAATTACATGGAGGGTTGAGTTTTCATGTTATTTAGCATATGCTGATCTTTGATGCTTCTCCTCGGAGAGTATCTTTGTGATGCTTGTATGTGGGTTTTTTCCTGTTAAAATAATTAAACTTGTCACACTGCAATTATAGCAATTTAACCAAAAATGGATCAAGTAAAGGCTTGGAAGAATGAAGCTGATGTTGCTTCCAGTATGATGCTCATATGCTCTGTTTAATGCAACTTCATATTTGTTGTTGCCCATGTGCAAGTGTGGAAGGCTTGTTATTAGTTTATCTTAGAATATTTAATTAACATTTTTAATACAAAGTCCGGTTCTAGTTATGCATCCTCTCAAATGAAACTTATTTCTTTGTTTGTTACTGACTTGGTGCTACCTTCTTATGTTTATTGCTTTTCCAGTTGTATCTTTCACAAAGAGAGAATATGGAAGTTGCCTTCTGATGTGCTTCCAATATTTTTTCTTACATCATGATCCATTTTGTTTTATTATAAGTTTTCTTTCTGTGTTCTGATGTTATGATTCTTGCTACTTTGTTTGCCCAGTACTTCTATTTAAGATGCCCTGAATTCTGTGTCACACGATCTTTGTTTTTGTTTGTGGCTAGGAAAGACATGAGCCGTTTCTTTTAGTGGTGCCCAAAGAAGGTATACTTTTGTTTGTTTGTTTGGTTTGATTATCACTGAGTTAGAATGAAATGAACTCTGTTTTGTGTGATGAATGTGGAATGATATATTGAGTTGTGAATGGATGTTTGATTCAGGTGTATGAGAGCTTATTCGGCGCTGATGCTTTATGTGGTTCTGGTGATTGCGTTATTGCAGAGTTTGATGAATGCATTAGCTGTTCCTTTACAGCCTCTCGGTCTTCACCTTTTATATTGTTGTTCTTTTGAGTGCTTGTAGTCAAGGCAACTGAGTTAGACTAGTTATGTACTTCAATCAGGAACCATTGTGTCCATCTTGGTTTTTTTAGTCAATAATATAGTTTTGGTAACGCAAGTAATGAAACTATGTTTTGCCTTTGTTATTTGAGTGGATGTTTGGTTTCATATATTTCAGGTCAATTTTTTCTGTCTTTTATATGGCTTCTCCTTGGTATATTTACTTCTTCAACCACGCTCTTCATAACTTATAAATGCAAGAAAATATTTTTTTAATAGATGCAATTATAAAAAAATAAAAAAAATAAATGTATGGTATGTTGGTGTGAAGAAGTCTGCAGGGGAAGGTTTATTACTTGCTTGATGAAATAGAATATGTTGTATGGTGCAATCAACCTCCTAGTGGGGATTTCAGTGCTCCTTATACATGCTGTTTTGGCAGTTGTATATTTAAGATTGTGTGCACTATTTATGTCGGATTTTCTTTTATCCCAGCTGTTATGTTTTATAGGTGATTTTATTTTTCGAGTAAGTTGTGCCGTAGGTACACTGTTTATATTTCTGTCTAAGTTTTCATGTTCGTGCACAATATGGTTTGTTTGAGTTTATATTTGAATTGTGGCACAATTGTCTTGTGGGATCAGAGAGCTCATTTTGTATGCCAGTGGTTAATTAAGTTCTTTGCTTTTTGTGTTGGTTATTGTGGAAGTTGTACTGTGCTAAATGAAGGTGCCTGCTTTCGTGACCTTTTCATTGTACTTTCTTGCATTTGCTGTGGAACACCAAGGGATCTGTAGTTGACACTTGTTAAGGGGATGTTGTGAACTGATAGATGTGTTCCAGTCTCACAGATTCTGTTCTGTGATGACCTAGGTTCCTTGAGTGCCAGTTGGAGATGTGTCGTGGTTACCATTATGTTTTTTTTTCCTTGTTTCCACTCAATATTTTGATCTTTCTACATATTACATCAGAAAAAGGCTGCATTGTGTATTCAACACAGATCTTCACTACTGTCCAAAATA
>QEOT01009105.1:9073-60894 GCA_003123785.1 Pterocarya stenoptera
CCGAAAAACAACTCAAATACCACAATTTCGATTCTGTATTGGCTTGAACTGGTCTGAACTGGACTATTTCGGGTCTGAACCGGGATGTTTCGGGTCTGTATCGGCCTGAACCGGTATGTTTCGGGTCTGTATCGGCCTGAACCGGGTTATTTCGGGATATATCGGCTGTGTTTCGGGTCTGAACCGTTACCGGTTTACAACTGAGCTGAAACAAGGTGTTATTCCAGATAGGAATACACTCTTACTCCAGGTTTTGGCTATTCACGCTCAAGGATTGGATAGCTAATCCCTGCAACCAAACACTCCAGGCTTCAAGCTCTTGCCGGCGACGGAGGCCCTTTCCGGCGAAGACGACGATGCCAGTACCCACAGACAACGCCGGCGAGTCCACCCCTGGTGCCCAGTAACGGAGAAGACGCCGGAGAGTGGCCGGAAACCACTTCAAACACTTTCGGTTCCGATATCGATACCAAACCACCGTATCGATTCCGGCGGCGACGACGATGCCGGTAACCACAGACAAGGCCGGCGAGTCCACCCCTGGTGCCCAGTACAGGAGGATATGCCGGAGAGTGGCCGGAAACCACTTCAAATGGAACCACTGTATCGATTTGACGTGAACCACCTTACACGATCAATCCAACGTACACTACGCTCTGATACCATGTAGATTCATATCGGAAAAGATTCATTTTCTTTCATAGATGTACAAACATATATATACACTACATACAATTGACACTTATACCCTCACACACTTATACTAATTACAAACATGTCCTCTAACAGAGCTCAAGTGGTTTCTCTTCACCCAATGAGACATGATGGGAGTAAAGTTGCAATTTCAATACCTCCTTGGTGTATGCCTAACTTACCAATTAAAACTATGGATGAACATCCTGAGAAGAATAAAGCAGCCCAGGTTTGTCACATAGAGGTAGTTTGATCTGACATGGTATTCATCTCCTCACTTTTTCTTTTTTAATGTTTATATTTTCCAGTCATCTCCTTTAAAACAATAAATCATTTGAAAACATATTCAATTAAATGTAGCCATAGACTAGTGGTGCTTACAAGCAAATGTACCTCACATCAAGGACTTCTGGTGTAATCATATTGATTAATGGGACAAGGTTATGTCTGCCTTTGGGTGTTACAAAACAGATAGTTGATTGGAGATTTTTTTATTTATAAATAAAAAATTTTATTAAACCACTTAACTAGGCATAGCCCAAGTACACAGGAAGTATACAAGAGGAAAACGCCTCATTACAAACTAAAGCTGAAAAACAGCACAAAAGTCATTTAGACTAGCCCCATCCGTTACAATAATCGAAGCCCAAAGCAACATAGTATGATAAAAGAAGTCTTTAATCCCTCCCACCGATCGTTCTCTATTGTCAAAACAGTGCCCATTCCTCTCATTTCAAATACACCACATAAAAGACAAAGAGGTACCATCTTCCAAATGACAACCATTTGACAATTGCCTTGAATCCCATTCCAACAGGGCAGGAGAGTCACCACCCTCTCAGGATCACCCAAGCAATACCAAGCTTAGCAACAACCTCATCCCACAAAGCCTTCAACACATCACAATGGAGAAGAAGGTGATCCGCTGATTTGCCACCCCTTTTGCACATGAAACACCAGTCCATTACAATGATACCTCTCTTTCTCAATTTATCGATGGTAAGAATTTTCCCATGAGAAGCCAACCAACCGAAGAAGGCCACCTTGAGAGGCACTTTGCATCTCCAAATATTTTTCCAAGGAAAAAAATCAGTAGAAGAATGAGATGCCAAGAACTTATACAGATCTAACCGTGAATCTCTTATTACCAAGCTGTTTCCGAAGTAATCTATCATCCCCTCCAGACTTTATTTTGAAAGCATATAAAGCAAATTGTAAAAATCAATAATGTCCCCCACCTCCCAATCTTGGACATCCCTAATAAAGCGAACTGACCATTGAATAAGACCAGTGGTATTGTGCATATAATCTGCCCCGGAAGCATCTTTATTTGAGGCAATTCTAAAAAGAGAAGGGAAAGCAATCTTCAAAGCCTCATCTCCATACCATAAGTCATGCCAAAATCTGATCCGGTTACCCCTGCCCACCTCGAATCTGAAATTTCTGGAGAACTCCCCCCATCCATTACGAATGAATTTCCACACTCCCACACCGTATGCCCCTCTAACTTCGTTTGAACACCACCCTCCTCATAGGCTCCCAAACTTGGCATCAATAACAAGCCTCCAAAGAGCATCCCCTTCTAAATGGTACCGCCACAACCATTTCCCTAAGAGTGCCCTTTGAAAGTTTTCAGCTTTCTAATCCCCAAACCTCCCAAAGAAAGAGGAGTGCAAATATTGTCCCACTTAAGCAAGTGGAATTTCATCTCATCCTCCAATCCACCCCGCAAGAAAGCACGAAAGATCCTTTCCATTTTATTAGCCACTCCTGCAGGCAAAGGAAATAAAGAAAGGAAGTAGGTTGGGATATTAGATAGAGTACTCTTGATTAAAGTGATTCTTCCCCCTTTGGACAAATAGATACTTTTCCAACCAGCCAATCTACATTCAATCTTCTCTATAACCCCATCCCAAATTGCCTTAGATTTAAAGGGTGCCCCCAAAGGAGGCCCAAGATACTTCATAGGCAAAGTAGAAACCTTACAATCCAAAATATTTGCCAAATCTCCTAAATTATTGACCAATCCTACGGGGACAATTTTAGACTTTGACAAGCTAACCTTTAAGTCGGAAATAGCTTCAAAGCATAACAAAAGAGCCCGTAATGAACGGATCTGATAAGAATTTGGCTTACAAAGGATTAAAGTGTCATATGCAAATAGTAAGCGAGAAACATTAATGTAGCCATGTGAAGAACTGCCCACTGAGAAGCCCGAAATGAGACCCTTATCCACCGCCGCCTCCAACATTCTGCTCAACACATCCAGAATTAAAACAAAAAGGAAAGGGGACAATGGATCCCTTTGTCTCAATCCCCGAGAACTATTAAAAAAACCAGATGGAGTGCCATTAACCAATACTGAAAATCTAATAGTAGAAATGCACTGCCTAATCCATTTGCACCACCTATCTCCAAAACTATGCCAAGAATATATACCAAAACATCCCAATTTACGTGGTTGAAAGCCTTCTCCATATCCAGTTTACAAAGAATGCCTAGAACGCCACTTCTTATTCTACTTTCCAAGCATTCATTAGCAATGAGAACGGAATCAAGTATTTGTGTCTTCCCTTGTCGAAGGCTTTTTGGGACTTCGTGATGATCTTCCCCATAACCATACTCAACTGGTTAGCAAGCAACTTCGAGATGATCATGTACACACCACTGACAAGACTGATGGAACGAAAATCGTTCACCTTTACAGACCCAACCTTTTTAGGTATAAGCGCAATGAACATAGCATTAAGACTTTCTCAATTTCGTAAAAGAGTTAAATGCAGGAAAAACCTTCATAACGTCCTCGCTAATGATGTCCCAACAAGCCTGAAAAAATGCCATGGAAAAGCCATTTGGTCCCGGTGCTTTATCTTTGTCCATTCCTCTTATCACGTTAAGCACCTCCTCTTCTTCAAACATTCTCTCCGACCAAGCTGCACTAGTCTAGTCAATTGAATCAAAACACAGCCCATCAACCTTAGGTTTCCATGAATATTGCGCCTTAAGGAGCTATTCATAAAAATGAACAATATGATCCTTAATATCCTATCGATCCAAAAGGATTCTACCATCCAAGTGAAGCACCTCAATAGCATTATTCCTTCAATGAGAGTTGGTAACTCTATGAAAGAATTTGGTACACTTGTCTCCTTCCTTCAACCAAAGAGCCCGAGACTTTTGTCGCCAAAAAATCTCCTCCATAATAGTAATTTTTTCCAACTCAGCAGCAACACCAAGTTTCCTTTCCTTCTCATCAACCGAAAGATCCCCAACAGCCTCCTTTTCATCAAGACAATAAAGCTCCTCAAAAAGAGACTTTTTCTGATCAGCAATGTTCCAAGAACTTCCTCATTCCATTTCTTCATATCATTCTTCAAAGCTTTAAATTTGCCAGCTAAAACAAACCTGGGTGTACCCGACAACTGATAAGAGGACCACCACACACTCACCTTATCTACAAACCCATCAACTTTTAACCACATGTTCTCAAATTTAAAATATCTCCGCCTCTCGTGGATACCCCAACAGTCCAATAAAACAGGGAAATGATCCTAACTTAATCTTGGAAGGCATTTTTGACATAAGTCAGGGAAATGCTCCTCCCAAGAAGAAGAGTCAAGGAATCTGTCCAACCTAGACCATGCCCTCCTATTCGACCAGGTGAAATCACCCCTGCCAAAGGCAAATCAACCAAGCTCAAATAAAAAATTAAATAAGAAAAATCAGCCATGGCCGAACAAATACGAGAATTCCCCGACCATTCACTTGAAAAACAAGTGATGTTAAAATCACCACCAATGCACCACAGACCCTCCCACCAACTACACAAACCAGCAATCTCGTCCCATAGAAATCTTCTATCAGTATCAACATTGGGCCCATACACTAGGAAAACCCCACCCAAACCATCATCCACATTCTTGAAAGAACAAGCCACCAGAAATTCTCCAACATACTCTTCTACCAAACTTACTACACTCTTATCCCACATCAAAATAATACCACCTGAAGCCCCCTGCGAAGCGAGGTAGACCCATCCCACATAAGAACAACCCCACAAACTCCTTATAATATTTCTGTTAATAAATTTCAATGTTGTTTCCTGCAAACAAATGACATCAACTTTCCATTCCCAAATCGGATTTCTAACGCGAAGATGCTTGCATGGGTCGTTCAACCCCCGAACATTCCAAGAAAGGATCTTCGGCTTCATGTATCACTGTTGTTAGCCTTGTCCTTGTGCCTTCCTCTACTTGCACTACCTTCTCTTGCATCATAATTGATTGAACAAGACAATCTCTTAGCTCCCTTTCTTTTTTCGAGAAAGATCTAGCCAAAAAAGGTTGTCCCGCCTCTATAGCAGTGAGTAGAGCTTTAAATTATTCTTTGAAGCCCTCACAAGAGATCCCTATGCAGTCACGAATCTCATCCACCTTCTGTAGAACCCAGTTTGAATGAAACCTTGCCCAATGGTGAGCCAAGGGTAATGAGCAAATAGAACTAGGCTCATCCCCCATATCATCCAGTCCTTTAAATGTAGTATGCACCTGTCCCCCTACACACCAGCGGCAAAACATGTTGTTCAAAAAACCCATCAGGCGAAGACACCAGGTTGTCTTCCTCAACAGAGCAGAAAACCCTGGAAGGACCCTCCTCGATGTACACCAGAGAAGGCTCCCTCTCATTTTCAACGTCATCGACCCCATCTGAAGTAGAAGGAGACAACGGAGGGCAACCAAAGATTAAAGGAAGGCCATCTTTGACATGGGTATGGGAGAAAGCCTCATTTTCCACGACTTTGGGTGTTTCCTCGATGTCTCCACCCTTGTTTGCCCTATTCAGGATAGAAGACTGCACTGGCTTACAAACCGGGAGGTCGCTGGCGATGGGTTATATGATGACGGAATGATGATCGAAACTACTGCCGACATTGGCTAGGAGTCCACGTTTGAGAAATGGGCCTTAGGATGGAGCTTTTTTTTTTTGGCCCAGCCTGTTACCTCGTCTAGCCACTTCACCCATGTCCTTTAGAACACAAGCTACATGGGCCCATCAACCCACTGCCCAAGCTCATAACCAACTCCAAGCCCGAGTCTATTTTGGTCATCAGAACACTAATCTTCTCCAACACGCCTGACAACTAGGCTTTTGCAGCCCACAGCACCCCTTCAACTTCTCCCACCATTGAAATACTCACAAAATGCGAACCACCACCCCCACATGCCTTCATGTGATGACACTTGTCCACATTCGAAGCAATCTGCAAACCATTTTGAATTGCTCCACCATCATTTCCCCTTCCTCAGGACGTCCCCCTCCCCACCATCCAAGCATCTGCCTGCCAGAGGACATGCCGATTTCATCAGGGCAAACGCATAAGAGACACCCTTAGTAGGGATACCCTCCCCGCTGATGATAACCCACTGGCCCCCTCCCTACACTGATCCTAAGCAAAATCTGCTTGAACGTGTAGTGCTCTGTTTTCATCAACCAAAACAGAGACATTTATTCCAACCATCGAGTGTAAGTTAAGCACAAAATCCTTCCACCCTCTACCATTCAGACCTTGGGAACAACAAGGGAGCCTCTCTTTCTACCGTTCCCATACTCATCCAATTGCCCCTTGAATTAGCATGACGCTAAATGATAAAAACACCATTTCCCTCCTGCACCTTTCTATGAAAACCATCGCATCGATGGTGAGCCAAACACTCCTCCATCACCTTTGCCACCCATGTCGCCGACGACACACTTAAATAAACATACTTGATCACCCTTACGCTTCTCTCAGTAATATGAATGAAATTACCACCATCCTTCGAAAAAAATGAAATTCTTCGATTCCACCTTCAAATGCTTGGAGCTCAACATAGAAACGATCTTCAACTCTCTTCACTAGCTTCGAAATCTAATCTAATAAAACAACCAAATCCTCGCTCTTCTCACCGACAAATGAATTCTCATAAGACATCATACTCAATCCTCACACACACACAGCTTGAACTATAGGCAATTCTTCTTCCTTACTTTACAGATTCATCATGATGGGAGACCCCTAGTGGACTTAAGAAGCAAGGACATCGATACTAGTTGTTGAATGGAGAATTAATGAACAAGGACATGCATATTCATTAATAGGACAAAGTTATTGCAGTCTTTGGTTTTGTGAACACATGATTGATTGGAGAATTAATGAAATTTTGACTATAATGAATTATTCGTGGTGCTTACTTGCAAATATTCCAGCACATACCGAGTTCCAATGAAGTAAATATTCATTTTTGCAACAGTCATTACTGTCTTTGTGTGACAGATCACATGGAGGATTGGAGACTACACAAACAAGAACAGTCTCTAGAATTTTTACCAATGAATTGTATTCTCTATGCCTAATATTTTTACCCCAAGTGTGGGGGTGTTTCCCCTATATTTTATATTGAAGAGTTCTTGTGATATCCCATACAGACTAATGAGTGTAGGTGGTGTATGGAATCCCACATTACTTAGAGGAGAGACGTTCTTGCGCTTTATAATGGATCTAATGGGGCTCCAATTGTACCATTAACTAGTTCTTTTGGAGTATGGTCTAGATATGACTTGGGTCTTCCCTTAGGGCATTACTAATGTTATCAAAGCAAATTCTAACCAGAAGTGTGGATCTTGAGCCGTGCTACCTATGATGGAATGGCTCAACGAGAATGTTGGGACTTTAAACTGGGAGATTGTGTTACCCTATATTTGACTGATGAGTATAGGTGGTGTATGGGATCCCACATTGTTGGGGAGGGAGAAGCTCTTGCTCTATATAATGATTCCAATGAGGCTCTAATAGTACCATTGACTAGTCCTTTTGGAATATAACTCAGTTATGACTTGGGTCTTCCCTTGGGGCGTTACAGTTCTTGTACACTAATTAGTGGGTTTAAGAATCCGAATGTGATGAATGGTATGAGCAAGACTGTTTGAGGGGGTTTTATGGGCCCTATTTAGGCAGAGGTTATAATCTGCATAAGAGTTGGAAGCAATGGTAGGATTTCATAAAGATGTGCTTTGGGAAAAAAAGGGTGGTTGATGTGACGGCTGTCCTTTGAACTCCAAACAATGATTGCCAGGTCAATATCAAGTATTCAGACTTATGGGCTCATTAAAGCATGTTGCCTGAAAGAGAGAAAACTGATAATGATGATCAGCCATGCTACTTATAAAAAAAAATGATGATCAGCCATGCTAGTCAGGTTGGGAGGTGGCTTTTGTGGCAATATTATGAAGTGGTATTTTAATGTCAGGGAACTTTTGGGTGGCCGCCTCTCTTATAGCAATAATGCCAATGTTGACAATAGGGGGTTAATATGCAATTGATAGGAATAAATTCTTGAATACTTAGATGTGAGACTTCTAATGTCTTTTACAATTAGATCTTGCAAAAGCTTATGACGAGACAATTGTTTTGAAGTCAATAGAAGGTAGTGTTTGAAGGTGAGTGAAGTGGCTTTTGGCATGCATCTACTCAGTGTCATTCTACATGGTGTTATATAGGATTCCTATAGGACTTTTTTCTGCTCTGCGTAAAAGGTTATGTGAAAGCTAATCATGCATGTTTTCAGGAAGAATTTTAATCTTGATTAGAATTGTAGAATAAAGAAAGGTTTTGTCAAGTTCTGTTTTTTCTGACCTTGCTTAGCTGTAGTTTAACATGAGAAGTTTGCTACAGCTTGTAACTTCGTGGATTTCTTTTTTGGTTTCGTGAAAGAGAAGCTTGTTAAATGGATGGAACTTGTAAAATTACTGACCTTCCACTGGGACTTGGAGGTATGGTGCAGGTTATGCTAAAATTTGAAGTATTGTTTACCTTACTGCTCACACTACAGAAGCTATTCTGTTTTTTTTTTCTTTTTCTTTTTTTTGAGACAAGCAGGGTTTCGGGTATGGGGACTTGATCCCCATAAATCCCCTTGTGATGGGCCATTTGCCCTCGTTCTCTGTTAGTCTGCTCTAATCACTAATTACTACTACATTGCACTTGTAGATGTCTATCTTTTGGGAACTGTGATGATGGTGTTTGGAATGGGTCTTTATGAGCTCTTTGTCAGCAATCTCGACACTGCCAAATCACCATTGAAGGAAAAACTTCCATACAGATCTAATCTCTTTGGCTTATTCACTCTAAAGGTCAGTTCAAATTTTTTCAGCGATTGAGCAACTGCAATGCCTGTTAGCCCAAGTGAGTGGGCCATAAGCCAAGCTTGACTGATTGATGCTTTAGAAAAATTAATTGTTCATTCTAGAAAACCTGACTGCTTTAGGTAGTAAAAGCATTGGGAAAACTGATATTAATAGTTTCTGTATTTGGACATTGGGTATATTTGGATCCTAAACCAAACTCAACTCATCATTACAACTTTTTCAAATTCCAACACAAAATATAATAAAAAATTCAACTTTTTCAAATCTCAAAATAATAATAATATTAAAAAATAATATTCTAACAATATTTTATCATCTCAACTCAACTCAGTTTAACATCCAAACGCAACCTAAAATTGATTTTGTCATTTCTTTTAGTTGAATCAAGTCTAGTAACATGTGAAATGCATTTAATTCATGAAAACACCTGTACTTTCCTGTCTCTTGTGCTTTTCCATGCCAGACTTACTAGTGTTACATGTGAACTAAAACTAGCTGGAAGTATGCAAATAAGTGAAGGTACCATATTTGAACTTGTGACAATATTTATTTATGATCGACCTTCCATTTCTTTTCATTTCCAGGAACGACCTAAATGGTTAAATATCAAAACTGTCGATGAGCTAAAAACCAAGCTTGGCCATGTAATAGTGATGCTGCTTCTAATTGGGTTGTTTGACAAGAGTAAAAAGGCAGTTATACAGTCTCCGATAGATTTGCTTTGCTTCTCAGCTTCTGTCCTCCTCTCCTCTGGTTCTCTGTATCTACTGTCGAAGCTCACTGATCGAACTGATTGCGAAACATGATGCTGCTTTGAGAAAATAACTAACGGAATGCACATACGTATGTTTATGTGATTATACCTTTAGCATCTTAGCCCTTTAATATGATTTGTGGAAATATCATCAAATTAGATGTATCTTCACTGTCTGAGTTGCATCTGAATTTTGCGACATGAGCCAATCAGGTGCATATCTGGCTCTATGCTTACGCAATTTTATAGATACTATTAAGACTGTATGTGTGTTTAGTGTTTACCCTATAGACAGCATGGTACCTACTGACTGCTGAGACTGCGGCCGCTAAACAAACCATGACCATGTTTAAAAGCTTTTCAGGGAGAGACCTGGGGGTATCTGGGTGGCCATGTTTAAAATTCAACTACTTTGGGATGCCAACATAATAATTTATATTTACACGTGTGCAAAACCAAGTATGGAGGAGTTTTAGTAATGTATATTTGAATTGAAGGAAGTGATGAGAACCAAGGATCCAGTAAACTAGAATAAAAAAAGAGGATTTTAGAAGTGGGAGGGCTCTTCTATTAATATTTACATGTAATACAGGCGAGCAGGTGAAAGATGTGCAAACTTTTATAGTATACGTCCCTATCCACCTTTGTGTAAAACTTGAGACTTTGCTGGGGAGGGGAGCATTTTATCTTCATCGCCTTAGGCAACGAGCCGAAACTCTGTCAATTATCTTTGCGGGGTGCGCAGATTTAGAGAGTGGGTTTGAGGGGCAGCCGCCATTGCAATTTGCGTGCCTAGTCCTATCTGCTTGGGCATCACTATATTGATGAAATGTGTAGGTATCATCACCCTATATATATCTGTTGGGGAAGTCACTTAGGAGGGTTTTTGAGGGTGGGGGGCAGCTGCAAGCACTACCTAACATGATCCATAGCCTTGTCCCAAGTCGACCAATGACAGGTGTACTGAGTCGGCGGGTAAGGATAATGTAGAGTCTCATCTCCTAGGCATCTTGCACATGATGAAGACTCTAATTCATGACCTGTCATCTACCAAACCACATGAGCTTAATTAAGCATCTTCTAATCACTTAGCCAACACCCTTAATATTTGGTGATTAACTTTAGGAGGTTAGAATGGACTATTAAAAAATGGATTTTGTCAAACCCAAATGCAGTAGAATTAATCAGATATGATCTTTTTTTAAAAAAAAATTACTTATGATCAACCGTAGAACATAAAGATTGAAGCTGCGTTTGGATGTTGAGTTGAGCTAAGTTAATATGAGTTCTTTATAAATAGTAGTAAGTTGAGATGTTGAGTGAGTTTTGTGGAATCTACTTAAAATGAGTTTAAAGTGTGTTTGGATGTTAAGATGAGTTTAGATATATTTATGGGAAGTTGTAAAATAATTGGGTCCCACTATTAAACAGTATTGTTCATCTGACAACTTTGTCCCACTTCCGACACCAAACTTACAAGCAAAAAACAAAATTCTAAGGCAAATAACGGAAACAAAGTAGGTTCACGTGGGTTTGTTAGGTGGGGTCCAACAATAATCTAAAATCTGAACTTTGTCAGGTGTGGCGCCTAGCCAATAATGTCACCTTTGAACTGCACTCAAAAAAGGATGAAACATGCATTTGGATGTTCAAAGTAGTTTAAAAATAAAGTGTACTTAGCTGAGTTGTGCATCGAAATGAGGCCTAAATCTTTATCTTAATATTACTTAAGAACGAGATTTCAACCCCAAAATCTTTGAAGTTTTTGCTTTAGAAGACCAAAAATTCCTTCTACCCTACTCACTACATAAATTTAAGCCAAGTGGGAATGAGCTCTCCTCTTCCTCAAAATGCGTGGAACATAAGAATGAAATGTTAAATATCAACTCAAGTGTGAACATAAATTACAGCATCCACTCAAATGTCTAGGAAAGCAGCTGCACTCTCTTGAAATATCAAGCGTATTTACTGCAACCCCTCAACTGTAAATATTGATGGTTGTTGGTCTGTTTGTCTCCTGAGGCTTCTCCTATAAAAGGAGATCAGTTGTAACGAAATAGGAGTGTGGGAAATACATTGAAGAGACCATTAGTAGAGATAGAGATTGTTTGGTTCAAGTTTGTAAACTCTGTACAAACACTTTGAAATCAAAATTGTTTTCGCTCAGTGGACGTAGGAAAATTGCTGAATCACTTACATATTATCTCTATCTTATGTTTGGTTATGTTTCTGGGTGGTTCTAGCACAACAATTGGTATCAGAGCTTCAATTTTGTGCTACCTAGAAAATTCGAGTTGATCCAAATCAACTTTTGACCACACCATGAGGTTCTTCTCAACAAAAGGAACACGTTGCTGCAAACGGGATCGAAAACGAAAGTCCGAGGAGCTCACACGCACTCCGAGAAGGTCGGAAGGTGTGATTCATGCGCCAACGGTTGTCTAAAGGTTGAAGACGAGCGCAGAACACGTGCCCACGTGCCCTCACATGCACTAGAGGAAGAAGACACGTGAAAGACGCCCTCACGAGCTCCCACATGCCCCCACGCACTCCGCCTGCTGTTCCTGTTCGATCTAGACTGTTCAAAATTACAGATTTGTTTTGGGCTTGATCTGAGCCATTAGGAGTCCGATTTCGACGATCCAATAGTGTTTTCCAACTATTTGGATCATTCTTGACTCATTCGTATGGTTGGAATTTTGAAATTCGTTTTCTAGAAATATTGATATTCCATATGGAATCAAACAAAGAAATTACAGGTGCTAGTAGCTTTGGGCCTTGATCCATGGTGTCAAATGCCAAATTTGAAGTTGAGAAGTTCGATGGAACTAATAATTTTGGTATGTAGCAATGTGAAATCATGGACGTTTTGATCCAACAAGAGTTAGATATTACGCTGGAAGAGAAATCGGAGGACATGACTGATAGGGATTGGGATAAGCTTAATCAACAAGCTTGTGGTACAATTCGTTTATGCCTTACAAAAAATCAGAAGTATTTTATCATGAGAGAGATAAAAGCAAGTAAACTTTAACGAAAATTGGAAGAAAAATACTTGACAAAAAATGTTGAGAGTCACTTATATTTGAAGAAGAAACTCTTCAGATTTCAATTGCGAGAAGGTATTTCTATGTCTGAACATTTCAATAGTTATAATTAGATACTTGCTGACTTGTAAAACTTGGATATAGAAATCCAAGGTGAAGATAAGGTTTTACTTTTGTTAAATTCATTGATCGATACATATGAGCATTTGATTGCCACACTTTTGTATGAGAAGGAAAAAATTAGTTTAGTGATGTATCTAGTGTTTTGATAAGTAACGAGAACTGCAGAAAATATAAGGAGATACAACTAAATATATCAAATAAAGTCTTTACAGCGAAAGGGAGACCACAGTCAAGGTATCCAAGAAAGAAGAAAGATTCTCAATCGAGAACACGTACCACATCATGTAATTCATCAGTCGGCAGAACATTGGCCAAAGATAAATGTGCATTTTGTCACAACAAGTGGTATTGGAAAAAGGATTGTCCTAAGCTAAAAGGGCAACAGAAGAACCAACCCTCCACAGCCAATGTTGCCAATAGAGATGAAGATGCAGATCTTGCCTTGATGGGTTTTATCATTCATTTGTCATTCTGATGAATGGATTATGGACTCCAGGTGTACCTATCACATGTGTCCCAATCAGGATTGGTTTATTGACTTCACAAAGATTGATGGAGCAATACTTATGGGCAACAATAATGCCTGTAAGACTCAGGGAATAGGTAGCATTCGGTTGAAGCTACATGATGGAACTATCAAAACATTGACAGAAGTTCGATACGTTTCGGACTTGCAGAAGAATCTTATCTCACTTGGGACTCTGGATTCAAAGGGATTCAGAATCACAATAGAAGATGGAATTCTCAAGGTGGTAATGGGAATTCAGGTAACTAGGAAGGGCTTAAAGCGATGAAATCTGTACTTCTTACAAGGAAGTACTGTTAGTGGAAGAGCTTCCACAGTCTGTGAGAAGCTAGATGAGACTGATGCTGACACCACCAAGCTTTGGCACATACGTATAGGACATGCCGGAGAGAAAGCTTTGCAAACACTTGTAAAGCAAGGCTTACTCAAAGGTGCCAAGACTAGCAAGTTGTCTTTCTGTGAAAACTGTATATTGGGGAAGCATACGTGAATCAAGTTTGAAACCACAGTCCATAGTACACAGGGTATACTTGACTATGTTCACTCTGATGTTTGAGGACCTACAAAAAATGTATCTTTGGGAGGTAAACACTGGTTTATAGCATTTGTTGATGATTATTCTCGTCGTGTATAGGTGTACACGATGAAGCATAAAAATGAATGTTGAAGATCTTCCTTAATTGGAAGAAAATGATCGAAACTCAAACCGGGAGGAAGATCAAACGGCTTGGATCAAATAATGGAGGTGAGTACACTCTAGACCCCTTCATGGAAGTATAACGAAAAAAAGGAATTGTAAGACACTTCACTATAAGAGGAACACCGCAACAAAACGGTGTGGCAGAACGGATAAATCGTACTTTGCTAGAGAAAGTACGGTGTATGTTACTAGATGCTAGATTCAATAAATAATTTTGGGCTGAAGCTGTGACGTATGCCTGCCACCTCATCAACCGATTACCCGCAGCTGCCAATGGCGGGAAGATACCCATTGAAATGCGGAAAGGTACACATGCTACTGATTATGACTCTTTACTATCATGCTAAAAAAAGTAAGCTTGATCCTAGAGCTAAGAAAGCAAAATTTTTAGGTTTTAGTACTGATGTAAAAAGGTATAGACTCTGGTGCATAGAGTCAAAGAAGGTAATAGTCAGTAGAGATGTTACATTCAACGAGTCTGAGATGCTCAAGTCACATGAGCATAAAGACTTCCATGAAGGCAGTCATGATAGCGAAGTACCTTGTGATTCGCGAAATGTGGAATTTACTACTCCAAAAGATTCAGGAGTCACTAATGAAGAGTAGAGACAACTTGAGGTTGATAGTTTAGTCATAGTATCCCCAAGCCAACTTGAATCAATTGCAACAAACCGACAGAGAAGAGAGACATGTTTACCGGCACATTATGCAGACTTTGTGACGTATGCACTTCCAGCTAAAGGAGATCAGATCCCAACCACTTACAAAGAAGGCATACAGTCTAGTGAACAGACTGAATGAAAAAATGCAATGAGTGAGGAGATGCAGTCTTTTCATAAAAATCAAACATGGGAGCTTGCGCCGCTTCCAAAAAGAAAGAAGTCAATTGGTTGTAAGTGAGTTTTCAATCAGAAAGATGATCAAGCTGCTAAAAGTGAGGTACGATTCAAAGCTAGATTGATAGCCAAGGGCTATGCTCAGACATAGGGAATTGACTATAGTGAAGTATTCTCTCTTGTTGTTAAACATTCATCCATTCAGATATTGTTAGTTTTGGTTGCACAATATGACCTTGAGTTAGCCCAGCTTGACATAAAGACAGTTTTCTTACAGGGTGATCTAGAGGAGGAGATTTATATGTCTCAACCGAAAGGTTTTAAAAAAGCTGGTAAAGAAAATTGAGTTTGCAATCTAAATAAATCTCTCTATGGTTTGAAGCAATCACCTCGGCAGTGGTATAAACGTTTCGACTGCTTCATGATTGACTTGAAATACACTCGTTGCCAATATGATTACTGTGTGTATTTAAACAACTTGCAAATGGATCTTTCATATATTTTCTTTTATATGTAGATGACATGTTAATTGTATGTAAAAGTAAGGTAGAGATAGATCGAATAAAGATTCAGCTGAGTCAAGAGTTTGAAATGAAAGATTTAGGAGAAGCATGAAGAATATTGGGGATGAAGATTGACAGAGATAGGGTGAAAAGCACAATTCACCTTGCTCAGAAGCAGTATCTGAAGAGAGTACTACAACGCTTCAACATGGACTCGAAGACGAAGCCAGTAAGTACTCCAATGGCCCCATATTTTAAGCTCAGTGCAATACAATCTCCTAAAAGTGATGAAGAGCAGGACTATATGAAAAATGTCCATATGCAAATGTTGTGGGAAGCTTAATATATGCCATGGTGTATACACGACCTGATATCTCCCAGGCCGTCAGCTTAATCAGCCAATATATGCATAATCCTAGAAAGACACATTGGCATGCGGCTAAATGGAGTCTATGGTACATTCAAGGGACCGTAGATCTTGGTTTGAAGTTCGATAAGAGTAAGGATAGTCTAGTAACTGGATATGTTGACTCAGACTATGCAGGTGATCTTAACAAACGACGATTGACAACTGGATATGTGTTCACTATGGCTAGAGGACCAGTTAGTTGGCGATCTATTTTGGAGTCTACAATTGCATTATCATCCACAGAGGCTGAATACATGGCTGTAACAAAAGCCATGAAAGAAGCCATTTGGTTATAGGGACTAGTAACAAATGTGGGCTTTAAACAGCAAGAGATTACTGTTTACTGTGACAGTCAGAGTGCAACTCATCTAGTCAAGAATTAAGTGTATCATTCTCGAACAAAGCATCTAGATATTTGTTTTCACTTCATACCTAAGATATTAGATGAATGGGACATTCTACTTCAGAAGATTGGCGCTGAAGACAATCCAGCAGATATGTTGACGAAAGTCGTCACAGGGATCAAATTCTAATACTGTTTGGAATTTATCAATATCTCACACTACTGATACCTTCGGGTGTGTTGGTGCCTTAGAGCGCATTTAATAGCGGAAATCTCTCATGGCAGATATAACGAGTATTTTAATGAGGGGGTGAAATCATTTAAAAGAAGCAACAATTTCAGCAACCCAATATGGCACACATGGGTAGAGGGGGTGATTGTTAAATATCAACCCAAGTGTGAACATGAATTACAACATCCCCTCAAATGTCTTGGAAAGCTACTGCACCCTCTTGAAATATCAAACGTATTTACTACAACCCCCCAACTGTAAATATTGATGGTTGTTGGTCTGTTTGTCTCCTGAGGTTTCTCTTATAAAAGGAGATCAGTTATAACGAAATAGGAGTGTGAGAAATACATTGAAGAGGCCATTAGTAGAGTTTAAGTTTGTAAACTCTATACAAACACTTTGAAATCAAAATTGTTTCCGCTCAGTGGATGTAAGCAAATTGCATTACCACTTACATATTGTCTCTATCTTGTGTTTGGGTTGTTTCTGGGTGGTTCTAGCACAACATGGAAGACTTGAAGAACCATCTTTTCAGCTTCTCTCTCTATGCATGCATGGATGCCTAATTAATTAGGGAGACTGGAAAAGTTTCTCTCTTGGCTTATCTTATAATTTCTCACAATTCCTATTAGTTATAAACCTTATCGCTATTTATTTATAATTGTAGCTAGTCTATGATCTAGTAACTATATTTTTGCTGGTTAATAACAACTCATAAACCTAAATACAAGAGAATAACATGATTCAAGAGAATGTAAAAGGGTTTGTCACTCTTTGTTTCACATACAACAGGAGAAAGATTACAATAGCAACCTCCTCCCCGGCCTGAGAGCCTACAGGACAAGGGGGCGAATGTTTTCTAACATTCAACCACACGTACATAAGTTAATGTTTTCTCTCATTTCTCTCTTTTCATATGACACAAAGGAGGAGAATTGAGAGAAGTTTCTCTCTGTAATGCATGGCCCAAGCTGGGGAATAATGACATTGATATTTTGGCAACCTTGTTAGTCCTTAAACAGAGCTAGAGCTACCTATTTAGAATAGAAGAATCCAAGCTCCAACAAGATTAATTAATAGTTTTCTACATATCTCATTACTTTCTACAATTCTTTCTAGTTACAAATCTTACCATTATTGATTTATAAGCATAAATCCAAATGAACATTTTTCTGAAAAAGCATAAGTTTTTTAATTGGATTTTACAACAAAACTTTAACAATCTCTCATTTGTTGTCAAAAACCAATTACATATACATTATTTGTGCTAATCCCTTCAAGATGAGACCTGAAAGTTTTCAATATCAGAGCCATCAGGGACTTAGCGAAGCAAATTGCTAGGTTGTTTGAATAGGCTATCTTTGACTACCATCATGTCTCGATCTCTTTATCCCACAATGTCATTAGTGATCAGGTAATACTGCACGTCATTTCTGGACATACGCATATAGTAAGCGACCGCGCCTCCGATATAAAAAAGTTACGTAACTAATTACATTAATAAAGTGTATAAAAAATACATAAAAGTGACTATACATAGAATTCTTGTAAAAAATAATATAATCAATACTTAAATACATAATATTCTAATCTAGAATATTACTATAATAATATTCTTTAAAAAGCAGGTAAATATAAACTAACATTGACTCCACCGCCCCGGCCAGCTAGGGCGGGTGGGTGTCTTATATATTTATGGTGGCTTAAGTCAGACAAAGCCGTGCATCCAATAAAAATCAAATCATCATGGATCATGTTAGACTAGCATACAGGGCCCAATTTTCTCGAGATATTTTGATCAGTATCTAATTGACAGCTATCCAGTGTCGGATTTGATTGATATTTGCTAGCTATATACGTCAACTGCATGCATGACAGACAGATATCTTGCAAAACGTGGGATACAATACATATGATGCTCCTAAAACTCGAAGTGTGGGATATTATATCCTTCATGTGCTCTTATCATGACATTTCTCTTTGGAAAGAGTTGGGAAAAATTAGTGTACAAGTCATTGGGGATTGGACCTTTTCCCAAGCTGGAGTGATAAAAGTTTCGTAGAGATTCTTGAGATAATATCCCAATTTTTATACAATCTAATCTTTTGGTATATTGTTAGTCCTCGTTTTTTTATAAATGAGATGAGATGAGTTGAAATTAAAATTAAAAAGTTAAATAAAATATTTTAAAAATATATTTTTTTAATATTATTTTTATTTTGACAATTGAAAAAATTGAATTATTTATTTTATTTTATGTGGAAATTTAAAAAAATTGTAATGATTAGATGAGATGAGACAGATGCTTATAGTCTTGTTTGATTCCTTAATTAAAATCATTGTTATAGTCTAGTATTAGCTTTAGTAATGCAATATATAATCTTAGAATATGCAAGTCCAGTGCACTTCTTTTGAAAAAAAAAAAAAAGTTGAATCTACTATTAAAAAAATATTTTTTTTTTATGTGAATCTCAAATTTAACTAATTTTTTTTAAAGGGAGTGCATGGACCGATCTATACATGATTCTAGAACTGCAAATATCATTTTTCTAGCATTTATTGTTGGCCGTAGCCTTATTTTATTTTACTTTTTTGGCCAGGAATAATTTGGAGACCTAATTTAAACACCTGATCAACCTGATCTTCTAATGCCAGGTTAGTGTAAAAAAGAATCTCAAAACAATTCATGTGTAATCATCTGAACTGAGATTTTGAGAATCCTAATTAGTTTTCCAATTTGCTTTAAACTTGGGGAGACACATCTAGGAAGGACAAACTGATCATCTTGAAGCATTTTTTTGTATATTTTATCAGTCCCATGCATCATACACGGAATTAAGGCTCCTAATTTATTAACACAACAAAACCAAGCACACACAAGTTCCGAAACTATTCTTTGGTCGGCCATAGCAATGGTTTTCTTTAATCTTTATATATAATAGATATGGGCAAACCCACCCCGGCCATGGCCATCCATGTTTTCAAACTACGTTACACTACTGGTGGCGGCAAAATCAGTCATTTAATTCCTTTTGTTTGGAACAACATTATAAATAGATCAGTCAATAATGTCGCAGTACTTATATTGTATTATTGGTACTGGGTTTATTTTTGCCTTTTTGGATTTCATGTTTGGTTTCACAAACCAAATCATCTCATCTCATTTTATCTTATACAATCATTATAATTTTTTTAAATTTCCATACAAAATATAATAAACAATTCAATTTTTTCAAATCTCAAAACAAAAATCATATTAAAAAATTATATTCTATCAATATTTTATTTAACTTTCAACTTTTATCTCATCTCATATGTGTAACCAAACAAGGCTTAAACATTTTAACTTAACTAGCTAATCCCATTGATTGAAACTAACATGATTTGCTATCTTTATAATATGAACATTGTAAGTTTGTAACACACATATCTTGATGTGGCATTAAATGATAAGCTTACAAGTGAAACATAATAGATAGTCTCAAATCATTTAATACCATATCTTGAGATTTTGAGTAAAATTGTTCGAAGCGGATCCAATCCATGTAGGTTTTTCAAACAGAATGAAATGCGAGATCTCAAAATTTGATTCGATCATGAATTGGCCTCGTAGTTTTAGATTATTAAGAGGTAGCCCATGTCGTGATCTTTCAAATAATTAAAGCTGAAATATAGAAAATTCCAATACGTTGTTTTCGCCCCTCCCATCAGTATCCATTTCATCTTAACCAATGGAGGACGGTAGCCTTGAATGTTACATTTTTGGCTCTTTTTACGTACGCTTTGTCGTTTAAACTTTAATATTTAAGAGAAAATCCAATTAGCTATATATAATAATTAATGCCAATCATATTATATAAGATGATTTGTAAGCAAGTAGAAAAGGATATCCCGGCCCCAAAGGGATCGATCATAGCAATATACCTTCACTATCCTTAACGTTTGGCATACATGATAACGATATAAAGTACGGTCCAAGTGTCTTGCTCAAGCTGACCAATTAATATATAGATGACCATATATATCCTTAAACCATCTTTATCCAACTTCTTACTTTTTTAGATGATGCAAGGAGCAAGAAACATTTTATTCTGATGATATAATATATACACTTGATTAGAAAGGTCATCATCAATCAAGTTTCAAAATATCCATTTTTTTTTTTAAGAAATTCAACAAATATATATATATATACACCTTAATTAGCCAATGAACACTTTTTTGGGTGCTAATAATTAAAAAGGTCATTTAATTATATTTATATATATCACTACTATTCTATTTTTACGCTTAATAAATATGTTCTTTTCGTCACCGCCTTGAATCATTTAAAAATAAAAAAAAAATCAAATATTGATGGACACCTCATCATAGTGGGATAATGAGAATGTATTATGCAAAATCTTTCTAATATGATTAATTGAGAATTCTAAACGCTACATGATTCTCATTCAACTTCGATTCCATCTCACTATCATGACGTGATATTTTCTATCAACTTTTGAATGTTTCATGAAGACGTAAAAGCTAACCAAATAGTAATAAAAGTTTGAAGGAAAGTATGACAATAGCATTAGTCATAATTTTATATATATAAATAAATGTATATATAATTAAGAATCCGAGGTAGAATTAATTGGTTTAACCTAACTACCCCAAATAAGCTGAATTTTGGGGACCAATCCGGGGAGGTAGTACTTGGGATTATACCTACCCCAAATAAGCTGCGTTTTGATGCAATGACTGGCAGGGGGAAAAAAAAAAAAAAAAAACAACTAAAACTTTAGGTTTTGACGATTAAAGTAGTGGAGACCAACTAATTAGTTTGATTTCTACATCCTGCATGGATGGTCATTGGTATTTACTATTTCTATGAGATGTGACAATCCTTCCGATAGTCAATAAAAGATAGACGGCATTAGGTTATGTTTGGTTTTCAAATTCAGTTGAGGTCAGTCTAATTTTAAACTGAGTTTAACATCTAAACATCCAACTCTCAAATTACTAAACTCATCTCAACTCAAAACTTTCTTACACGTAAGACCCACAACATTTTTCAACTTAAAACATCTCTATACGTGGAACCCACAACCTTTTTCAATTTTTCATAAAAAATACTAATTCATCTTAACATCCAAACACACTTTAAACTCAGTTTAGATGGGCTCCACATAACTCTCTTCACTACTCAACTCACTACTATTCATTAAGAACTTAACTCAGCTCTGCTCAACTCAACATCCAAATGCAACCTTAAGCCTCATTCGCATAGTAAAATCCTTCTACCTTATTCCATTTTGTTTTAATATTCAAACATTATAAACACAAATACTTTTTAATTTTAAATATTCAATTTTTTTCATCTAATCATTAATTACAAATTTCTCAAAATTTCTAACAAAATTTTAATCTTATAATTTTTTTATTCAATTTTAAATATTCTAATAATATTTAATTTTATAATTTTTTTATTCAATTTTTTTCTCCTTTTCCAAAACTCATAAAACATATTAACTCAAAATACTTCACTACTATTCACAAATTTTTTAATTATCATTCACAAATCATTTCATCTTATCACACTAGCCAAACAAGGTCTAAATGAAAAGTTTCTAAAAATACAAAGTTGTAATTTTCGAAAAGGTGAATTAGAGAAAATCTTGAGATTGATTTTAATATTTAATTCTACTTTTATCCTCTAAAATGTCAAGAAGATATGAGAATATACGACAAGAGAGTAGAAGTCTCCTCCTTTGGAATTATCCCTTTTACTTTATGCATCATCCTATTTGTAGCTGAATTATATTTGCTTTATGTCATTTTTATCTTTTTGTATGTCAGTCGGCCACTTTTATTTATCTCTTGATGATCTTATCTTTTCTTTTTATCACAATTTGCATTTCTAACAGACTGGATACTAATTCATTTTATACCTTAACAGCTTCCATTTTTAATACAAATCAAGTACAGTAGTAATATGGTAAAAACATGAGATAACTCTCTTCAATTTAATAAAAAAAACATAAATTAACAGAATAATTCAGTGAAACATTAACGAAGGAAAATCTTACCAATTTTAAAAGCTCAGAAAGTAAAAAGAAAAAAAAAATCGAGTTAAAAAGCAAGGTCGACAAAAAGTATATAATTGGATAATGATAAACTTACTACTTCCTAGCTATCACTTATTTACCACTCCTTTTATTTTTATTTATTTTTATTTATTTAATAATTAAGAAAGTGATTATTAACGAAGTTGTATATTTTTTTTAATTTTTTCTTAATGATTAAAGATGTTAAAAAAATACTTAAAATAAAATAATAAAAAAATAAAAATTTCAAATACATTATAGATGAGTGAAAAAATAATAAGAAAGTAGTAAACCTATCATTATCCAATTATACCCAACCAAAAACTCAGATAGTACAACTACTGATTTATAATTATTCAAGTTAAAATAAATGAAATAATAAAGTCCATGAAAGTATAAATTGGAATTATATAATATTCTCTAAGGGTACTTACTGTCTTTGAAAATGTAATTATAATATGATCGCCTAAAATTAAATTTTCTATTATTATATTATTACTCACAACCAAGCTATTTAATAGAAATATATATATAAATATATATATAAATATATTTATATATATTTATCAGTTCAACGTCTTCTTTCATGCCTGCCTGGTAATAGCTATTTTAAATTCTATCGATTTAAAAGGGTCGTACGTTCCACGAATCCACATACTAAAATTAAGTGTACGCCATTCTTTCCTTGACTAATGATGGGGACTGAGATTGTTTAATTGGTGATCAATGTCTTTACAAGTTTAATTTCTTCTATAGATATAATAGTGATGGCAAAAGCCCCACTCATCTTGTACTATTCGATCCCATCCCTCAGGTATCTTCTCCTAATAACTATTATAAGGAAAATGCTTCTCTCACGAAGAGAAAGCTACCAATAAGAGAATCTATTCCACACAAATAAAAGTTATTGTATGGTCTTGACTTTTTATATAAAGATTGGTCTAAGAGGTCAAGGTAATCCAAAATACAACTCTAATAAATTTAAAAACTATTTTATTAGTTTTAAAATTTTTTTGTATTTATAAATTTTAATTATGTTATAATTTAGATCTTAAAAATATTTTTGGATCTAGAAATAACTTTAAAATTGAATGGGACATGGGATAGTATTGGTTTCGGTGGGAGGCGCGGCAGATGAGGTGTTCGACCCCGCATGGTGCGGGGAAGGGTCCGCCCCACCTCGGACCATACGAGTATCACTCCTAAGAAAAGTAAAAACATAGAGAAATTCTTAAGGATGATGCTAGTAGAGCCACCAAGAGTGGCCACCGACTATGTGTGTATTTTTTTGAGTTTTTTATTTTTAAATATTTTTTAAATTCTTTAAACACCTTTTAAAAATAAAAAAATAAATTTCATTAAAATATACTTTTTTAATTATTAAAAAAAATCTATCGATGAAAATTGTCGGTAGCCACTCTTATAATAGTTGCATTTTCCAATTCTTAATGCGCACTATATGACTAAGGATTCCACGATTTACACCATCATACTCTTATCATAAGTATGATGCTTCATAACACATCAACATTTAAATTTTTTTAAAATATAAAAAATAATCTAAAAATGAAAAGTATTACATTTTATCTAGTGAAATAGAAATTTGTAGCATTACTTTTAGATATTTTTCAATAAATACAAACTCGAAATCATGACCCGTCACATCATTTACATTTACAAGGCGTGTGCAAATGAAGATTACGTGAACACGGTATATCAGATTTCTTTAGTATATTCCAATTATCAGTTTGAAAAGAAAATCAATTAACTCTTCTTCTTTTTTTTCACAAAAAGGGATTGGAGGGACTATAAAAGATGGCTTCTCTTTCTCTCGTGTTAGTATCCAATCCGTTGAAAAACCAAATAGGAGCAGCCTAGATGGTAGGGGTGGGCTCCCAGAGTTGGAATGCCCACCTCCGATTGGGGTCGGAGGTCGGTTAGATTTAGATGTTGAGATAAGAATTTTTAATTTAAAATAAAAGTTAAAAATTAAATAAAATATTATTTTTTTAATATTATTATTATTTTAAAATTTGAAAAAGTTAAATTGAGATTTGAACAAATTGAATTGTTTGTTATATTGTATGTAAGAATTTGAAAATTTTGTAATGATGAGATGAGAATTTTGTGTTTCAAAAGTTTTCCAAACCTAACTGTCCTCCGACTCCAATTAGAGTTGGAGTGGGCTTTTCCCTATTCAAATTGGACCTGGACCGACAGCCCAATATCGAAGGCCCAATATGAAATTAATCCATATTAAAAAAAAGATTAAATAATGTAAAAAATAATTAGAAATTCTAAAATAGTGTGTGCAATGACTAAATCACGTACAATACAAAAATAGGTGCTTTAATGTGTGCAAAGTGCAAATGAGAAATTTAAATTTTCAACTAAAAATTCACAATAAAGTTAAATTTACAGCACCAAAATATAAATAATAATCTGAATTTGATTTAAATAGCCCATTCCTGCATCAGCCCTAATAATCCATACATTTGAGTCGATGACTCTATAGTGATCACTGATTTCCTACATGAAGTTTTACTAAACATATGCGCTATCTTTCTTTAATCATTTAATTATTGACTTCTAAACCATTAGCGAAGTGATACATAACATAAATAGAACACATTTACATTATGAACTCACGTCCATATCTAACTCTAACGAGTTTTGCATGATGGTATTAAGTTTCACACCAATAAAGGGGTCGCGGGGATCTCCATCCAACAGTGTTTCTGTCTCAATCATCCGGTTAGGCGTGAGGAACTACCACCTTCAGTTGAAGACTGACCATTGCTGTTGTAATAACTATATAAATCATCAATATCACATTTAAGAGATCTAATAAACTAATCAGCATCCTCATCACCGAGGACTTCCCAAATCCAATATTATACAATCGCCAACTTATATCGAAGGTCAAGGATCGCAGCCAAAAGTAATAATCTGTGTATTTTCTCCACATCCCCTCAATATTTATTATATTTGTATTTCATCCTCATAGTCATTGCATTCAACAAACCCACACTGTCAGTACAACTTTATTGCAAGTAGTTATAAAGCCCCAAGAGCTCTTTGAAGTACATGTTCATAGCAGGATATTTTGTCCCAGATATCTGCATAGTCATGTCATAAAATAATTTCAAAAAAGAACAAAATACCTTACATTGACCCAATCAACTATGTTCGGCACACTGAGCCTCTTCTCCCCCCAACTAACTCCAACAAAGCATACATCATACCCTCATCCTCGACCTACATCTACTCGAACGCAGTTTGATATTTCTGCGCTATATCCAACATCATGTATGTAGAGTTCCATTAAGTCGGAACATCCAGTTGCACCACACTAGAAGATGGGATCTCAAGGTTTTCGGCTATTGCCTTAAACTGGCGAAGCTGTTGGGGGAAATCCCCACATATCTCACAAGGTTCCAGACTTTAACAATGGAAACATCAACCTCCTTGAACCCCTCAAAAACTATGAGTTTGATGATACGAGCATAACAGCAAACATGGATAAACTGGTTCTCATGAATGATATCCTCCTTTACCATCGTATTCCTCCTAAACCAATCAATAGCAGTGTCATTTGCAATGGCATTGTTAATCGTTATACAAAGCACTTTTTTTTTATCTTCAATCCTTTATAAAGTCATCCATCTCCTTGCTAGTGGATGAACCTTTATGATGAACAATTTCTTTAAAGCTAATAATCCACTTGTGCAACGTTCTCACTGTCAATAAAGTAGGTTTTGATACACATGTAGCCCACATTCTGTATGTACGTTTACGTATTAGTCGTAAATGACACCCTTTGGCTAGTGGCAACAAATATTTCTTTCATCATTGCCTTCTCCTTGGCATGCCTTTTCAAATAATCATGCATCATTGTATACCATGAAAATGTGAGAAATCGTGGCTCTAAGGTGTACACAAATTTGCGGAAGCTCGCTTTGTCAACCGTGGTAAAAGGCATCTCATCAGTGACGATCATTTCCGCAAGAACATCCTTCAACATATTCTCACTGTATTGAGAGATAGAAAACTTCTTAATTTGCGTGTCATCAATGGCTGTAGAAGTCTCGTAACTCAGCTTCGTCTGTCAGTTACCACTAACCCTTTGTGTATCTTATATCGTTGGCAGATGTAAGATGTGCTATTAATACTGACGCGCCCTACTTATTCAAATGACAATCGCATAATTTGCAACAATAATGACATCGAGTCTGCGGGTTCTCACGATCACCAGAAACTTTGGTGAAATGTTTCCATGTCCACGATTTTTTTTACTAGGTCATGCTGGTCGATCGGCCTTAACATTCATCAACTCCTCTTCCTCATTAAGTATATCAATATCTTCTAGATCTATTGGGACTCGACTACTTGCACAAGACGTAGCTGGTTTAGATAGGGGTCTGTGGTCCGAAGTACCTGTAGGTGATCCAACGGTTGCACGTCATCCTTTTGTGGAGAATCGCAACTAGATGGTATAGTATCCATAATTTGCTATGAAAATAAGCTGAAACAATTAACAAACAACCGTCATTTTACATATTTTGAAAATTATCTACACATTGAAAAGGAAAAACATATGTATCTAGTTGTGTTTGTAGTTTTAAAAATAAATAAAACACAAAAAATGAACGCGCTCGAGCCACACTTGACGACGAGAATCGCAGACGCTCCCTACAAGTTGGACTTGAGCCATAGCCTTACCCTAACCCCACGAGGGCATCAATGGTCCAATGAGCCAATGAGTCACCAATAATTATGAACGCTTCCCATCGTGGAATTTGACTCCAAGACCTAGTGCCTAATGCCAAACTTATGGACCACTTAGCCACCACCCTAAGTGGTTATCAATTAAGTTACTATATGAATAAATAAATAGTCCTCACGAACTACTCAAATTAGGGAACAAAATTCCGACACTGTTTAATTAGAAAGAATACCACATTCATTTGTATGGATCCTAAAAAATTTGTTACGGAAATCTATTATGCAGTTTTCTTTAAATTCAAACTATTATTTTCAGCAAAAATGTTGTGTGCACCGACTCTAATGTACAGACTCTTCACGGGCAGCCTCGTCATATAGTGTCACGTGGCACTACCATGTCAGTCCATACATATAACATTGCTCTATTTTCAAATTTAATGATCGAGATTTTGCCACGTCAACAATTTACAATTTCAAATTTGAGCTCAATATATGTGCCGAGTACTAATGGTGTAAAATCCCAAGCATTTTGAAGAAATCTTTGGGATTCAAGGAAATCCATCCTATAAAACTTAAAAAAAAAAACAATCTTGTTTGGACACGTGATTTTGACATTAGATTATCAAAAATTTCCTTTCTCGACTTTAAGGTCAAAGAAGCAAAGAGATAGAATATGTACGTCTTACGTACGTAATGTACTGTTGTTGAAAGGGCTTTGTAGGTAGTGTGAATCCTATAAATATATATAAATATATATATTTATATATATAATGTTATAAGTTTCACCATTTATAATTCCTTAAATTCACCAAGATTAATTGGGCTAAAGAATTATAGGGAATATTGATTCATCAGAATTATTAAAGAAAACTTGCTTGCAGGTATGTACTTAGTAGATGATGCAAATGATTACTATGCTTGGTTCGGTTTTACAAAACTTTGAAGCCGTCAATCTTATCTTACCTCAACATCCAAACATCATTTAAATATAAATATTTTTTTAATTTTAAATTTTTAAAATTGTAATTTAATCATTACATAATTATCATACAGGAAATGTTGATTAATCAGAAATAAAGTAAACTTGTTTGCAGCTGGCCAGTGGATGATGCAAATGATTCTTTTATAATGTTTTCTGTGCGTGGGGGTCACTCCCATCCAATGCTCTATAGGAAGTGGCCAGCCGGGCCGGGTTGAAAAACAAATTAGAAGAAGTCAGACTTGCATGAAATAAATACTACAAAAATTATGTATACCTGGTGACGTTAATTATCACCTCATCTGATCAACCTCGCAACGGTTAATGCTCTCTGTTAGTGTTATATAGTCTTCGTTTTCAACTCATTAAGGCCAAGATTTTTAAGGCGCAGCACTACTCCAATTAAGATCAATAAAACGCGGGTGATTGATTATCTTCTTAAAAAAGAAGTAAAATTGTCCTTCTATTTCGAGCCTTCCAGCTTCGTCGACGCTGCCCTGTTTATCAGAAACTGAAATCGATCTCTTTCTCTCTGTGTCTTTGATCTCTCCCTCTTTCATCTTTCTCTCTCAGCACAGTTCCATCGCAACTTCTAGCCTTCTACCAATATAGAAAAGAAAGAGGTACACGTATTTGAGATTATGATCATCCCTGTATGTATACCATTTTCGAAGCTAGCTAGCTAGGGAGAATAACTCCTCGATCACAAAAAAGAAAAGAAAAGGGAGGAATAAATGGCTGGAGGTAAAGAGCAGCGAAAGATTGCTGGTTTGGTGAGAACTTTGCTGCTAATTTTAGCTGCTACGGCGACATACGAAGCGAGCGAGGCGTTTGGAGGAGAAGCTGTAGCTGTAAGGGCGCCGAGCAAGAACGCGTACGCGACGATGATGTACATGGGGACGCCGAGGGATTACGAGTTCTACGTGGCTATCCGCGTCCTGCTCAGATCGCTCGCCGCCCTCGACGTCCAGACCGATCGCCTCGTCATTGCCTCGCTCGACGTCCCTCTCCGTTGGGTCCGTGCTCTGTAAGTCTTGATCTCTTCCATCGTGCTCTCTCATGATCATCATCTTTTGCGCTATATATAAATTAATGTTCTTCGATTTAAATGGATAAAAAGCCCCATCATGCTAGCTAATTATTAGGTGAATAGAAATGCGTCAAAAATATGAAAATATATATTGCAGTTCTTTGATTTTCAAGATCTTAGAGATCAGTTCTGTGCTGAAATATCCTAATATTCTGAAGAAACACATACGACATATGAGTGAACCCAACAAGTTAGATTCCTTGTTGAAATCATGGAAACCATTCATTGATTCTGAGTACTTTTGATCTCTTTGGTCAACTACTGAAAGTTTACATCATAGCCTGCACATCTTTGCCCATTCCAAAACTGTAAGGAATAAAAAAAAGAAAAGGCAACTAAAGCCGAAACTTCCACTTCAATATATAATATTCAGCAACTTGGCTGTCAGAACCATTCTGATATTATATATTATTTACAGATAATTACTCTTGTTTGCGATTATCACATATATAACTTGTTTTTTTATGCTATATTTTTATGTTGTTTCAATATTAATTACGAATTCGAGAGATTATCTGTAGAGTCTTTGGCCGTTTAGATATAGAAATATTATCAATTTAACTCATTATTTTTTTTTAATTTTTATATAAAATATAATAAATAATTTAATTTGTTAAACTCTAAAATAATAATAATATTAAAAAATAATATTCTAATAATATTTTATCTAACTTATATAAATTATTTAAATATGCATATTCTATATATTTTCTTTTTAAAAAAGATAGATCTATAATATTTTATAACAATTTTTTTTTTTAATAATATATCGTACTTGTTCTTATAAAAAGTGAGCAAAATTTACTTATCATGAAACAATATCTAGCCAGGGCTTTCTCCATGATCTATATTTTACCTCTGGGATCCCCAATGAAAGGGTGTTCATCCAGACCAGACATTGGAGGTAATAACGTTAGTTTAGATAGTGAAAGTGTTTGAGAATATTTGTGAATAGTAATAAAAAATATATATAAAAAGTAATAATAAAATATTAAATAATAATAAATAGTAATAAAAATAAATAAAATATAATAATAAAATAAAAAATAATAATAAAAATTGTTTAGAATTCCTAAGAGTAGTTGGAAACCCTAGGCCTTTAGATATTTTAATGACCAGAGGTATGGTATTCGGTGAAGGGCATAGCTAGAAAAAATTGTTGACTCGTAGTACGGTCTTTCTTGATAGAATAAATATAGATAGAAGTTATTGTTTGGAGAAACCATTTTACACACATGATATGGCATCATTTAGACCACACACAGAGAAGATTAAAAAAAAAAAGATCTAACGGCAGCCACGCAGTGAGTACAACGAGTGCATCGCTATAATGGTTTCTATGTAGAATTATTCTTCTGGATATCCCCAAACCTTGACTCCAATATTTGATATTAATTTATAGATGTTTTTCTTATTTTGAAAGAAAGACGCGGGATCATGGTCGTTTAACAGTTTAACTACTTTGATTTTCAAAAGTTTTATTTTCTCTGTTATTATCCTAAATATAAATCTAATATTCTTTAAAAAATTAAATTATTCTCTCGATATTATAGATTCAACAATAAAAACCCTTTTAAGTTCGGTTTGAATATAAGAAATATTTCATTTCATTTTATCACATTATTAAAATTTTTTTTAAATTATAGTATAAAATATAATAAATAATTTAACTTTTTTAAATCTCAAAATGATAATAATATTAATATTCTAATAATATTTTATTCAACTTTCATCTCAATTAATTTCATTTCATCTCAATTCACTATCTAAACGACACCTTGAAATTCAAGAGAGATCATGGAATACAAACATGCTGGCTAAATGTCAATTGCATAAATGTTCACAACTGTTTTTCATATATATATATATAAATCTATTTATCGTATTTTTTTTCATCATCATTTTAATATTTTTTGATGTAGCATTAAATGATAGCTTAACAAATAAAATATAATATAAATAGTCTCAAATCATTTAATATCATATCATTAGATGGTAAGAGGATAGTAATAAAAGAGATAATGAATAACATTATTCTATATGAATATTTTAAGGGAAGATATTGCAATCAAGTTGAGAATAGAGTAGAGGGCAAGCGTAGTATATAAAAGCATCTAATACAGGGGGTGATGCCATATGCATAATCAATACCGTCCACATGAGCATCCAGCTTGCCTGCCTTAGCGTCATGACCATTAATGATCAATATGGTCGGCAAATTTCGTACATATAATATATATACACACACATACACTTGTTGGTTATGCTAATTAATTAAGAGGATCTAAGCGCCTGCATTCGGGATTCAATTCTCCCAATAATATTCTTTGTGGGAGACCTGATATCGATGTTCGTCCTTGTCACGAGCTTTTAGAGCCTTATTGGATTGTTATAATTAGTGCCTAATCAAATAAGGTATTTTTAATTCATTAATATATCATCAGTGTATTTAAGGTGTTAATAAAAGACTTAATATTTTTAAAACAGATATAGATAAAGTTAGGAAGAAATATGTCAACCTTTGGGTCAGTACTTGAGAAGCTACATCCTGATCAATAACCTTTGGGCCTTTGAAAAGCTACTTTATATGTGAATATATATAATTCACTTATTTTGGTCAACTCTTGCGGAGAATAAAATAAAATTATACAATATCTCATTACCCCTTAAAATAAGCCCATAACTGTTAATCCTAACACAACAAAACTTTGGTTTGAATAATTAAAAAATTATGTAAGGATAAATTGTTCCGATGTTGAAGGTTAAATGCTTAATCAAATTAATTAGTATCTAATATTTTTAAGATTTTTAGATAAATAGTTAGAGTTTTTAATAATTAATAGCAAATCAATGACTACATCACGAGTTCAAATCATGTAAGGAGTGATCTAGTTGTAGGCTAAATTAAAATGTTTTAGTATTATGTTTACAATATGAATATAGTGTTAAGTTATTGAATATTAATAGATAAGTGAAACTGCTAAAAAAAAAAAAAAAAGAGATACTATTGAGTTAGTGTCAATAGAGTGTAGAAGCGTAAAGAATCAATTTTTTAGATGAATGGTTGGTCTCAACCTAAATTGAGGGTTAATAAAGTGATCATGCACTTTAGCGGTGATCTTGTATTTAAGACTCCGCGACGATTTTCACTTTAGTGATTCAGTTAATCTGAGCACTCTGAACAGAAGGGTTGAGGTAAAAGACAAGTTTATCCAAAAGATAAGGATGGCCACTCACGAAGCAGAGACTGACACACACAGGATATTCAATTCAGTCTGCTTAACTCAAGGTGGAGGGTAATGCTGTCATTTAGGATCAAACGACAAACAGTCAGGCCAGGCCAGAGGACCGAGGTCCCACCCAGGCCCCCGTGATCCCTTACGTTAAATTGTTAAGATTTCCTAGAGCAAACGGAAACGACAGCGTAAAACTCTTCGCTACTCCGCAGGCCAGGAGGCAGGCTTCGCTTCCCGCCACGTGGCATTGATGAATCCATTTATGACCGTCTACGTTTCTGATCACTTGAAATAAGTGAACAAGCGGTCGAGATCTCAAGTTGGCAGCCCAACACAGTCATCGTACCCGACAATTTGAAAAAACGGAAAAGAAAAAGAAGAAGAAAAAGGCTTCCAACGTTGTGAACAAAGCCCGTTCCAGTTTTTAATTCCTCTATGAAATGAAATAAGCCTCACTTGTCCGAATCTCGCCTTGATTATCTGACATTTTTATGGAAGCTTTGGAATCGGAAAGGCAAGAGCTCTGTTGAGTACCGTTCGTTTTGACTGCTGTCTGCTAGTCTGATCCCATTGTCCCAGCCCCACCACCTTAAATGCTCTGTTTTCCCCCCCACTATCTCTCTCTATATATAATGGATATATATATCGACTGATTAAAGAGCTCCAAGAAGAAGGAAAGGAAGAATGGGCCGGAAACAGAGGCAGAATGTTGTCGGGTTTTTGAGGTTTATGCTGCTGCTAATGCTCTTCGCTGCTCATGAAACCATGGCGGCGGAGGAGAGGGCGTACCGGAATGCGTACGCGACGATGCTGTACATGGGGACGCCGAGGGACTACGAGTTCTACGTGGCCTCACGTGTCATGCTTAGATCGCTGGCCGGGCTAGGGGTGGAGGCCGATCTCATCGTCATTGCCTCCCTCGACGTTCCTCTCCGATGGGTCCGAGTTCTGTGAGTCTCTCTTTATTCTTTAAACAGCTCTCCCTTTCTTCTTCTTTCGATCTTTCTTTTCCCTGAGGTTTTTTTTCCTCTCTTCCGTGCTCTCCGTTTTTTTGTCCTGTTTTGTTTGGCGCTAACTTGCGCCATTGACCCCTGTGCTGTTAAGAAGATTAGCTACTCAAACAAAGAAACTCCACCTAACCAATCCAATCCAGTCCAAACCAGTGCGGTGATCTTGATTTTGATTGGTTGTTCAGAAAATATCTATATATATAATGAATATACGTGCATCGTTCCTTTTAGGATTGTAATAAATTTCGTAGCATTCATGATCTGTCTCTGCCCTCACATCCGATTTCCCTATAAATTTTAGAAAGAGAAAGGTTAGCTACAGTTATATACTCTAGGACATTCCTTTTAAAATAAAAGTAATCTCAAATTATCCATCATTTTTAAAAGAATGTGCGCGAAACTTAAATATCTTAAACTATAGGGTCCAATAACCGTGCCCATTCTAGTAGATACTAATTTTCGGTGGTTTCAACAAGAAGTCATGGAATGTAAGTTACATGTCACGTGGTATTCGATTAACCAATCCTACATTTAGTTTGGGGGGCCAACATAATTGAAGTTAGGGGCCAGATTATCTAAATTTAATTTGGGGGGGCCAACATTAATAAAATTATGAAACAAAAAGCTGTCAAATTTCTATTTTTTGATAAATTTGTAGGTGGAAAATGACAAAATAAAAATAAAAAACTTTGTAATATCTTATGTCCCAAAATTCGGGGGCAGGAACCCGGTCCCCTGTAGGTTCATCGCCGAACCTCTAGTGTACCCCCCTCGTCCTTGTTCTCTGAAAAAAACACAAATAAAAGTTTCGTCGTCTTTTCGTTGTTAGAACAGAAATTTTGACTTTATTATAGGGGGGAGTGTGGCATTATTATTGTGGGTGTTTCTCGTTATCTTCGTGTGGGTGACAAAAATGTTACAAAAACACATAGGAAACCTAAACGTTGTTTGCTTTCAACGTACATCGTTGTTTGTGAGTCTGGTTTCCTCCGCTCCTCCTTCCCTCGCTTTTTATTTTTTATTTTTTTGAACGGAAAATGCTCATGTTAGGTATTGTGCGCAATGCCTTTATGGTACAAGCGTCAATTTCTCTGACTTTAATAAAAAGTGGGTGGCCCTACCATATATGATTGATTTCATAAGTTTATTACCATCTTTATCGATATATAATTTCATTAATCGCCCTCGGATGTTATCGATAATAGAAAAAAATATATATATTTATTATTCATTTTCTCATCTTCCTCTCATCATATAATGATGTGATAATAGATGATAGATTCATAAATAAAATATAATAAATAGTCTCTAATCATCTAATGCTATATCTGTATATCATGGAATGATGAGAATTGTAGAATCGAATACATATTCACATTTCAGTCAAAACAAATTTGGGCTGCAAATTATTTTCGTTAGATCTGTGCTCTGTAGCAATACCAATCACATGAAAAAGGTTGTTGCAAGATGAAGTGACCGGTTGTGTTTCTGTGATCTAGGGAACAGGAAGATGGGGCGAAGGTGTTGAGAGTTAAGAATTTGAATAATCCATACGAGGACCAGTCCAATTTCGACAGGAGATTCAAATTGACATTGAACAAACTCTATGCATGGAGCCTGGTCGACTATGACAGGGTTGTCATGCTCGATGCTGATAATCTCTTCCTTCAAAAGACCGATGAATTATTCCAGTGTGGACAGTTTTGCGCGGTCTTTATCAACCCTTGCATATTTCATACTGGACTCTTTGTCTTGCAGGTAAATCGATCCTAGCTCTCAGTACTTGTAGGTTTTGTTTTCTTTTTAACTGCAAACTTTTGTATGAATGGTTCTAATGAGTTTATTATGAATCTGCCAATGCAGCCATCAATGGAGGTGTTCAACGACATGAAAAAAGAGTTGGAGAGAGGAAGAGAGAATCCAGATGGTGCAGACCAAGGTTTTATTTGTGGATACTACCCAGATTTGCTTGATCGGCCAATGTTCCATCCACCCCCGAACGGCACGAAGCTTGATGGAACCTTCAGACTTCCCTTGGGCTATCAAATGGATGCTACTTACTACTGTATGTAATATCAAAAGAGAAATTTCTCCTTTTTCCACCCTTTAAATTCTTAATGTTGCACCTGTGATTTTGTGGTTATCTTAATATGGTTTGATCTTTGCTGGCTCCAGATCTTAGACTTCGCTGGAGTGTACCCTGCGGACCCAACAGTGTGATTACATTCCCAGGTGCACCGTGGTTGAAGCCTTGGTACTGGTGGTCGTGGCCCGTACTGCCATTAGGCATTTCATGGCATGAACAACGCTGGCAAACCCTTGGGTATGATTAATCATTAAAGCACATTTTTATATAATATGACACTTCTATTTCAGTTTCATCCCTCTATGTTGATATGTCATTGTCTATTGTAAAACCTTGAAATTTTCTCCTTAAATAATTGCTAATCCAAGGATCATGTCTAATGTCACACCAATACAATAAGATTGAAGTAGGATGAGAAAAGTACCAACAATCGTAACAGTAATACATTTATTTTTTTAAATACAGGTATGTTGCAGAGATACCAGCTATGCTTATCCAGTTTGCAACTTATCTAGGAATTATAGTAATGACTCGTCTAGCACGGCCAAACTTCTCCAAATTATGCTACCGGCGATCGGAGAATCACATTTCCTTGATACAAGCAGGCCTCAAAGTAATAGCGGTGTGGTCTATTGTTGCCTCTTATATTGTACCCTTCTTCATTGTTCCTCGCACTCTTCATCCACTACCTGCATGGGCTCTTTATTTGTTCGGATCTTTTGCGCTTTGCTCCATAGCTATAAATGCATTTTTACTACCAATGCTACCGGTTCTGGTCCCTTGGTTCGGGATCTTTGGGTCCCTTCTAGTAATGGCATTTCCTTGGTACTCAGATGGGGTTGTAAGGGCACTAGCTATCTTTGGCTATGCATTTTGTGCTGCACCTTTCGTGTGGATAGCGATAGTCAAGGTCATGGCAAGCCTTCAGGTCTCACTTGAAAGGGAAGCTTTCTTCCCAAGACTGGGGGAATCTTCGCCACCTCCAGGATTTAACAAGTTATATTGAGCAAGAAGTTTCTCATCTGCATGATCCAATGCCGAGGGAGTTAGTCTTTTGGCAAATTTAGACAGATACTGGAGTTGCCTGTGGATAGAAATGGAGAGAGGCTGTGTTTTGCAAGGGCTCCTCTGGTTTGGTGGTGCATTCAAGTTACTGTCACAGATTAGGAAGACTGGAAGAGGAAGGGGGGTGGGGGAATGGAATGTTGGCAATGAATCCATGCATCATTTGTTATAATTGAATTTGTTGTATTTTTTGGTCCTGGTCTTTTATGAGCTGTGTCCTTCATTTTCATTTTCCCCCTCCTGGCTGAGCAATATCGGGTATTGTTACCCAAAAAAAAAATAAAAAGATTCTTTTATCCACACGTTGAATTGTAAAGTTCTCTCTCCATCCAAATTGGAGGGAAGTCTTTATGTGCGCCTCCAAAGATTGTGAACTTAACTTAATACATTACTCTCAAAGGCACTGCAACAGAAGTGTCTAAAACCAGTCACGCATTCTCTATCAAAAAAAAAACAGTCACGCATTCCGATCAGGAGATTCCTCAAACACAAATCGCGCATTGCCCCCAATCACCAACCCGTTTAATTACCGAATGAAACATCCAAGTCTAAATTTCACAATATGCGTATGAAGTTGTTTGCAGAATCCAGGCGACAAAAACGTCGAAGAAGCTTCTCATTTAGCGACTAGAACGATGAATTGGCATCTACACGTTTCGCACGAAGCAATAGAAAGAGTCACGGGCTTGGGTTATAGTTAGAGCTCTTCAATGGATTTTTATTCTATTTTTTAAAATACATCACCAAAACTCACTTTTTCTATTTTATATATTAACTTTTATAATATGTCATCCATCAGCTTACCTATTTTTTTTTTCTCTATATCATTTATATATATTTTTTTATTCTTTTTAAATATTTCATTTCTAGCAATAAATTTACAATATCCATATTTTTTTTATTTGCAATTTGTTTTTATATACAATGCAAAATAATTCAGTTCTATACACGTAAAACAAAAATATTTAAGCCAAATCAAAATAAAAAATAAAATAAAAATAAAAATAAATTGGTTTAAAAATATTTTCAAGATATTTTTTAGAAGAAAATGAGATATGTGTTTTAAATGATGAACAATAAAAAGAATTTGCTTAAATGATAAAACTCAAAGTAAAAGAAAATGAATGAGTAAATGAAATATCAATAATAAAAAAAATTTTATAGGATGAATAGTATCCGCTACATGTAGCGGGTTACTGTAGCTAATTGTATTTTACAATTCTTTTACATAATCGAATGGAACTCCTTTTTAGAGCAATTTTTCAAATAATTCATATTTTTTGTATAATACAAAAGCCATTGAGAGTGCTCTAGTTTTTGGACAAATTAACGGACAGACTCTGCAGCATATTGTAATCATGGAGAACCGGCCTCTGACCAAAATCCCACAAAAAACTTGACAAGGGTGATCTTTCACGAACTTCAGTAAATTTGTGTCTGGAAAATTCTATACATCATACTACCATTTTACTTTCATCACACTAAGTAATATTTGACACCTTTATCACTATTGAATAATCATTTATTGCATGCTTCTTTATCATCTAATGGTGATGAATGTGACACATCTTACATAATAGAATGAAAGTAGGATGAGAATGTGGTGTATAGTATTACTAAAAAAAACTTGTAGATTTCGAAAATCTGAAAATAAAACTTAAAGGCTCCATCTAGATTCATATTCAATTCTCCAAAGAGAAGTGGAATACAACGAACCAAGACAATAAAACTGTAAAATTGTAAATTTACAGCTTGTCAACATCAAATAATTCAAGAGTAAAAAACTATAAAGAGGATGTGTTAGATTGAATAATAACTATACATCCTCTTTGTAGTTCAAGAGTTGCCCGCCCAAGGTAAGCAACGGTTTAAGAAAGATTAGGACAGATATGGGAGCTTTCCAAGAGAATACAAAAATGCCGAGAAGAGTGGCAGTATCATACGTAGAAGTCCACACTCTATCTGAAGGGTACACCTAGAGTGGGTTTGCAAAAAAGGTTACAACTCGGCAGGTCATATCATCTTAACCCAAAGGTATAGCCCAAAGCCATGTACGAGACCCTCATTCGAGGAAGGACTGAGGATTAGGCATGCAGACCATGCCTTGGTCATTTGTCTCTATCATCCTTGTAACACCCCGTATTTTAGTATATTTTAATGAAGGATTATTTTAATTAATTTAAATATTAATTCCCTTGTTTTAGAATTTTGAGAGTTTTAGAATATTATTTTATAATATTTTAAGTTGTGAAAATTATTTATTTTATATGTTTTCTTGATATTAATTATTGTTGTGCATTTAAATTGATATTTAATTTAAATTAGTTAGATTATGGGTTTTAAAATTATTATTGTTTTAATAAAGCATTTCACTGAGTTTGAATTATTTTATTTAGTTTTTGGTTTTAAAATCTTGTTCATTGGATCACTTTCGAAACCCAAGTTGAAAATGCTGGATCTCCTTTTTCTTCTTCCTCTTTTTCTTTTTCCTTTCCTTTTTCTTTTCTTCTTTTTCTTTTTTTTCTTTTTTTCCTCCGGTTTCTCTCTCCCCCAGCCCGCGCAGCCAACTCCCCAGCCCGACCCTCTCTCTCTCCTCTCCTCCCCGTGCTCTCTCTTTCTCAGCCCCAGCACCGCCGTCGGCCGTCCGTGGCTGACACCGCCGGTACCACCGGACTCCCAAGCCGCCGGCGACCTAGCCCACCAAATTTCAGGCCACCCCTTGCCGCCGTTTGCCTCCGAAAGCCGTGCGAAGCCGCGGCACTCCTTCACCCATTCCGCCGCCGTCGCTCCACCTCCGGCCACCATTTCTTCACTACTTCTTCACCGGCCCAATACCAAGCTTTTCCACCCAAACCCAGCCCCGATCCGTCGCCGGAGCCGCCCGTGCGAGCTCCATTTCCGATTTGCTATTCTCGGCCTTAAACCACCATTTCGGCCGCCACCCACGGCCAAAGGCCACCACCATTAGCTTCACCACTTCCCATAGGCCCTACCCTACCGTTCCCAAGTCTTCGTTTGACCCCTGGTAAATTTTGGGTTCACTGTGTTTTCGGCCACAGTGTTTTTACACTGTGGAGTTGCTGCTTTGGCGCTTCCAACCCCTCCGTGATCCTCCATAAATTATTTTAAAGCACTGTAAGTATTTCTCCAAAAGACTTTTAAGACTTTAATATATTTTTGCACTAACATGTTTTATAAACTGTGAATTGGTTATCTGATTGAGTTGATAACTGTTGGTTGTTGATTTCATGGCATGGTGCACGCATGCGTGGGTGCGTGTGTGTTTTATAAAATTATATTTAAGGCTTTTTGGGTGCGTGTGTATCACCCCCAAGCCGAGATGGGATATTATCTCGGTGGAGCTCCTCTGGACACTCGGGAGCGGAATATACTGAGTGTCGTCCCCTGGGGCTTTTGCCCGGGACTTGGACGAGATGGTAGCGCTCTCGATCCGACTCCGTGACTCCTCGGGCTGGCGGGGGTCAGAGGATGCCTGGCTATGTACGCGGTGGGCGCGGAACTGGGCATCACTCATGTATCACTTGCACGGTCGTTACCCGTGGGGTGAAGATGGGAAGCCAGAGTATGTGGATGGTCCCTAGGGGAGGCCATGGTGCATACGGTTAAAATTGGAATTAAAGGAATTATTCCTGGATTTGTTAATCAATGCCAAATGGTGTTTTTGGCGTGAGTTAGAAAATTGTGTTTTTGAGAAATGTGTTTTTCTCGGGTTTTTACGCTTGGGTCATCAGGAGCATGCATAGAGTTGGTTGTTTAAATATATTTATTGTCTTTGAGTTTTCTGGGTTTTACTTACCTGCGGTTCCATTTTTGTGGAACTGTAGATTTCGATGCAGGTTTTGATGAGGCAGAGCCCGAGGATGCGGCTCCGCCTGAGGAGTAGGGACATGGCTTATTTTTGTGTTGAAGATCATATTCTATGTTGTATTTGTATTTTTATTTGAGGTTGTTTTATGAACAAGAAAATTGTATTATGTTGACATGTGGATTTTCAGTACTCTGATATTGTATTAAACTCTGGTACTTAGTTATTTGACTTTACCGTTCCGCTGCGTATTTTATTGTACACGTGTTGCATTGCACACACTCAGCACATGTCGATGGGGTGCGTGACCGTGTTGTCATCATCCCGGGTGTCTCGATTTCCGTGTGTGTCCGTACATGGAAGTTGGGGGCGCCACAATCCTATAGTGTGATAGTTGAGGCTAAATGGCTCCTATCCAAGTATACTTGGAGTCAAAAGGATGTCAAAAGGACGTCTAAAAGTCCTGCTCTATAAAAGGGATGTGGACATAGGATAAAATCTCACTTATGAGATCTCAAACACCTAGAATCTTGTAGAGCTAGATTCTTTATAAGAAACAAGGAAGGAATGGTACAATCACTACAACATTTACCTCTTTTTGCGGTAATAAAGTCGTAGCAATAGACTATAAAAACTGTCGCAAAAGAATCATTTGTGGCTTCTCTCAACTGCCGTATAGTTGTAAATAGTATCTTGCCAAATGTACTCATTTCTCGGCAGCTATGATTTGTTGTGGGAAATACTACTTTTTTTCCCACAAGTGATGTGGCTGCAAAAACTGAATTTTTGTTGTCACAAATATGAGCACCTAATCGTCCAGAGTTTCTCAATTTAACTTATTTGTCGTGATTGGTTTTTCCCGCCAAAGGTCTCTTCCCAAGACATTAAGTATTCGATAAAAACCTCTCCTGACAAATCAAATTCGTCGAAATTTGGTCAATATTGGCTACTAATGTCCCCACAACAATCTTTATCCTATAAATAGTTATTCCTCGAAAGTAGCTTATTGGTATGAATAATGTTTCCAAAAATATAGTATTTCTTGCAAAAGCACATTCTAATAAATATATTCTATTCACGTTTCTATATTGCCACAACTAACATTTTTTCCTCAACCAAACTATGCAGGAAAAGAAAATATGGATGTGGATTGACCATTCTCAAGTGTTTTATCCTTGTATAGATGTAGCCACTACATATAATTTTTGGTAAGGATAGATTGTGGGTAATTTAAACATCCAGTTGCTCCCATAATAATTAATAGTGCAATATTAAATATAAATTATAGCTTGTTGCCTGCTTGAAATGCTCGAATCCCACAATTTTAAAAAATTAACAAAACATTAATACTCAAATATACAGACACACAAAGCAGTGTATATCAACTCCAACTTACTCAAAAGAAAGTTGCATTCACAATTTATATATATATATTCAAGTCTTGCTAAAACATGTACAGTTACACATAATATATTAGTACTAATACTGTCATGATCATTAAACATATGCTGGTGCACATATTTGCACCCATGATAATTGACAAGCAAGGGTTGCATGTTAAAATATGCTTAATTAGTTACATGATTTAGATCCAATGACTTCAATTTTTAGTTTCATGTACTGGTGGATAGCAGTAGTAGTGGCCTTGGCTCAAACCCTTGATACTCTGGAGTATGATCCCTCGAGCAATACTATATCTCAATCCAGTTCCTAACATTCCAATCCCTATTCTGCTACAAACTTGCATAAAAAATCAAAAGTCAAAAGCCACAGCCATAAGATCATCCTCATCCTATAAATGACAACAACTAGAAAAAAAAAATATGAATACAATTGCAACATTAAAGTCTAGAACGCACTTGCATTCAACATAAACATGCATACAGGACCACTTGACTTGGTATATTTTATACCAATGAACTTCACTCCATACATGCTATATATTCTATATCTTATTTCAACCAAATTCACAATAATTCTTCCAAGCAATCCACAAGACTTTTATTTATTTTGTTTCATATATTCACTATTTCTCCAAATTGAACCACTCACAGAAAAGGAAATTTTGCAAGTACAAACATGATGATCCATAAATATTGACTACATTTAGTGAATATGCACAAACAGATCAATAAACTAATATCAACTTATGCTATCTCAAATATCTTCAACCCGCCCTAATCATTTATCAAAGACTCAAATAAAAGAACATCAGGTTTACTTAAATGAATGATAACATAGAATGTATAAGAAGGTGTACAAAGAAGCAGTTGATCTGAATTTATCAAATAGCTAAAGGACTTAAGAGATCACCTATACTTATCATAGGTTGTATCTCCACTATCATCTCTTCAAACCAAGCTACATCCTAACTTACCTAATAAAAGCCATCAACATCTTGCACAATCACCATCAAAAGCTTACTTGATTAACCCTCTTCAATAGTTCAAAAAATAAAAAAACAACCCTGTTGTCATACAAAAGGATGCCTAGACATCCATTGGAGTCTCTTCATGAGACTCCCTATAAAACTCCAATTATGTTATGCTTATAGTCATCCCTTTCTCATAGTCTTCCAAATAGTTCTTGAGTGTAACTAAATCATTATGTAATGCCTCAAGCTTGCTCTTGTACAAATATGCATTATTCTTGTTTCTCTTGTTCTCTTCACAAATGCGTTGATAATCCCTATTGTTGCGCAATGAAGGAGATGGGTCAAGGATAACAGAGTGGCCTAGACCTCTTGCATAACCCGATCGCTATCCTAAAACTTCCTTGAACAGTGCATTAGCTACTTCATCATTGTTCCCATCCACCTCTCCCTCATTCAATCTCTCAACCATCAGGCTTTACATCACTATCCCAAAATAGTTATATATCACTTATAGAAGAGAATATAATTTTAATAGCATAAACTTAGTTAACTTACATAATTGCGCTCTACTGTGTCAGTAATAATCTACCATTCTTCTTTGACCAATGCACTTTTCTATAAAATTCTACAAAATTCGGGATTTTTTCATACTATAATCATTAAATAAACTTTAGTTAGCATGGAGAAGAATGACAGATTTACTTTGTTAGGCATCTTCCCTGACTCCAACAAAATTGTTTGATTTTTTAAGTAATTAAAGTTATCACAGCACTTACATTTTCCTTCATAATCCTCACAAAGGACTTTCTGCTACTTGTGTGGTTGATCCGTTGCTTTCGTCTATTTCTCATATTTCTCTTTGACATAATCTACAATATAACTTTCAATAAGTATTTCATCATTTTCCTTGTAAAGGATAACAATGACAAGGACAATTACTCACTCTAAATTTCTAATTCTGAAAAAACAAAATTGATTAATTTTTACCTTGAAACCTTTGCTTGACCACCTTTGACATAGCCATTCTCATACGGGTCGCGCTACCCAATCAGTGCCCCCGGTCAACGCTGCTTCATGCGTCGGATACCCTAGAAATACCTTCCTTAATAGGTAATGGAATGCAATGTACTTTTGAGTAAGTGTATTTGTCACACACTCACGGTGGGATTCACGTGTCCAAGTATAGATGGACTTTTGGATTGCAAAAAAAAAAAAAAAAAGATTATTGGATAGCCTTTCGAGTGAAAAGTTCTTACTTCAACACGGTCTATAAACTCATATTTATCCTGTTTGTTGACTGTTGTTCAACTTGCATGCTTCATATTGGCATGAAGTCTCACAATTGTTGTTACTCATCTAGAGAAGACGTTGTAATTATCACATGATGGACCTCTTTGTCTATCCTTAATCATCAAAGGTATCTTCCCAATTCTACGTAGGTATTCAAAATTCATGCTCTTTGCTGGTCCTCGGCCACATTTTTTCCTAGGCAGACATGTAAGGTTAAGCCTAAAAAATATTAGTTATGAATTTAAAGCAACCAATCAAATTGAATAAATCTTTAAAACCATTAGATCATTATACAATTTCAAACTTGAAGCTTACCTCCTATATCGGGACCCAAATGAGTGGCATTGAGAACCTCTATTGTATGATCCATCTGTACACTCGGTGGTTGGTTGAATCATCTGAGATGTGTCCACAAAATCATCTCGTAGATTCAATCCTTCAACTGCGTGTGTGCCCCCGCCTGCACCTCTTGACACTTGATCATATCGTCCACCACGTCCTCTACATCTTCCTCTTACCCACCTTACCATTGTTAGTGTTATTTTGAGTATAGTCCTAATCTTCAAACAAACCAACATATCATTTCAATGTCCATATATATATATTATTGAATATATTAAACATTCGTACACAATAGTTGATATATCGCCCCCAATTGAACTTAGAAAGCAAATAACTTATGGATGCCAATTATAATCCCATCATAGCCAGTACAATGACTCTCAGTTGCTTTTCTAAGAGTGTGTACTTCAAAATACTTGTGTGCTTCTAACTTGCCCAGGATTTACATTATTAGAAATGGGAGCAACATATTATTCTATGCATACTTGCTCAAAAAATGTCGTTGTAGATCCATCAATATTGATAATTTTCAATAATATTTTTTTAGAAATTGCAACAATAATTAAAAATTGATGATATCCTTCAATATTACCCTTTTAGTAATTAAGGTAAAATTGATGATCTACAACAACAATATTACTTTTGCAGAAATCACAACATTAAATAAAAATACAAATGCATACTTTTCAATTTTCATTATTATTTCTAGTTGTAAACGGGATTTAAGGAGATTTGTGTGCTTGCATGGGACAGTGGGTTAAAAAAATTAGAATTATTTTTCAACTTAACTCTTAACCAACATTCTAATAAACAATATTAGAGTTTTTGAGGTATATAGCCTTGGGTTTATGCGGAAAAAAATTAGGGGCCTTCAACAAGATCACATGCATTCAAATGACGATAATTAATCATTTGTGAACATCAATACAGTGCTAAATATTTAAATGATGACCACAAGATTTCTGGAACCATTTTTCAGATGAAGAGATAGAGAGCATCAGAGATAGACGAGCAGTAGAGGTAAAGATTAAACCGTGCAATTACATCTATGGTCAGATGTGTGATCCTTCCCTTTTGTTAGATTGCAACTCTAGATAAAGACCTTCACTTTCTCTCTCTCTAAGCATCAACGACACCCAAATTGCACTAGTTCTCTAGAATGGCTTTTTATGGATGGATGATATGCCCAGATGGTTAAATTTCACACTATATCAAACTTCAGTAACCTACAATCAGCATGGTAGAGTTAGATGAGTATAATAGTATGCTTAGAAAATTGATATATTTGCAGAGTCCATGCTTAATCATTGTATTTTGATATGTGATTAACAGACTCTGCACTCCTAATATTTTCTCTTTTCTCGCGCCACTGCATTTCTACATATTTCGCCAAATCAACTAATAGGCTTTGCCCATAATTTAAGTGAATCACTTATTATAATTTGTTGACTTTGATTGAGAATATACATTATCTCACATGTCCATTTCACTTGTAAGATCCATTTTTTTACTATACAGTTTTGGCATATAAATACAGTTTCTAAAATCAATTCAAGACATTTTTTACGTCAAGAGCATGTCTTTTCAGGGGTTTTTCTCATCTGGATTTAACTACTGCCAATGCATTAATATTTACGCTTTTGGGTTTCTGGTTCAATTGGTTCATCAATTAATCCATATTTTCAATCAAACTTCTTTTCTCGGAATGATAGAATTCAGGATTTTAGTAAAGTAATGTTATAACATCCATGACTGAAAGACAATCTTTGATTCCTCAAATGTTAGCATCTAATTAGTCATTCAATCAAATAATATAGTAACCTGTAATGGTCATGAGCCCTACTGGGAGTCTTTTTTTTTTTTTTTTATTATAATTAAGCAAGTTATTAACCAACTGGGAGTCATTTAATTTACTGATTTGTCATTGAGCAATATTTTAGAATTAATTTATAGTTGAACTCAATTATTTATGTTGTTGAGAATGTTCAATAATGCTACACATCACATAGATAATTGCAAATCAACTGATAGCACTCCTGCATGTGGATTTTGATATCTTTACTTGTCTATTTAACTTGTGGGTGAACATTCTTTCATGAATATGCCATATATTAGCAGGAAGGTCACTGAAGTATAGTGAATATTCTGAGGCTCAAGAGGATTAATTATATAGCAATTTTTAGTTAAACTCTAGTATTATTCCTTACTTATATTATAATAAGAGATGGGCTAATAAGAGAGGAAACATTCACACCCTGACCCATAGTTTGGGAACACAAATAAGCTAGCTGTAGAGTACTGCTCCCGAACTTGCCTACCACAAATAGCTTCATCTGCATACATTTCGATAAGTTATGAGTTTTATATACATGTCAGCATCTCTTATATTGGAATTGACAATATGTACTATGAAGTCTTTGTTAGGGCATATATTCACAACATAAATGAATTCCTATACCGTAAATCGACCATTCCGTATACCATGTTCTTCAATGTACATCTCATCGAGATTATGAAATAGAAAATAATGTTTATTCTACCAGCAACATATACACAAAGAGAGACATTATCATGAAGTGGGTTAATAAGAATAATTCAATAATGAAATAAATGAGAAATCAAATATCATATGTTGTTGTTGGTCATACCATCATTCAAATTTGAGTCTGTATCTCATCACCAATCTGAAGGTCTTCCTCGCTACCATCACTATCATCAACTGTGATGTCAATCCTCAAAACATTATCAATGTCATCATCGTCACTAAAGGTCTCTTCCTCATCTTGTTCAGAGGGTACCATAGGTGGTATGGTTGAGGGGTCGACAAGAAGAGGTTCTTCATCTACTTGATGCAATAGATTAGGCAAGTTTAGGTCATTGAATGGTATAGATTTTGGGATCTTGATATGACCTCCACCCTCTTGATATACTTCAATAGTTGAAGATTCCTCTTTATTACTTACAACTGAAGGATTCAAAGGAATGTTGTATACATTCCTATTGCTTATCTTGTGTACCACATACTAGCTACCGGTTTTACTAATATCTTTCAAGTAAAAGACTTCTAAGCTTGGCATGTAAGGGCAAAAGGCTCATTTTTATACCATATTCTAGCAGTATTCAAACTGGTGAAATGGTCGCTGACATGTATCCCTCTTCTCCTATCGCCAATGTCCCATCAATCACATTGAAACAAATAAACCTTACACCAACTCATGTATTGTAATTCTAGAATATCATTGAAACAACCATAGAACTTACCTAGCCTTGATTAATGTTTGCTGTGAACAACCACCCCGCTGGTCTAAGTTTGGCGATGATGGTCACGCTCCTTCGTATGAAACATGATTCCATTCATTATGCATTCGATATAAGATTCAACTCACTGATCAAGTCCATATGCTAATGCATAGATTTCATCAGTAACTTGAGGATCATTTCTTGCCCACAATTCTCAGATCTAATGTCATGCCAGAAGGAAACTCAATTATGTTATAGGGATAATAACTGAACATTCAAATTACAATTTAAGTGACTGTGCACAAACATCCATGGTATATCAAAACCATTAGAACATAACAACACGCATTATGATCACTTACGTGCTTTTTGAACCACTCTGGAAATTGAGCTTGGTGCCTATAATCGATGTTAGTGGTGCCTTTACGTTTGATTTGTTATGTGCTCGCTAAAAAATATAGTTTTACAAAAATTATATTAGACATGGATTGAACAAGTGAAAAAGAAAGTACATAAAAAGTAGTTACTTACTCTATGAACTGCTCGATTTTTGTACAATTATTAAGCACATACCAATTGGCCCTTTCAAAGAGTGTTTCTTCCAGTATGTGAGCATTAGATGCCCCCAATGGATGCACCTTTTGAGAAAATACTGATAAATGTGATGATGGAGGTTCTATAAGGTCTGAGTTTCTTTCAGGTCGGTGATATCTTGTCTCAATATCATTTAGATACATAGAGCAAAACGTGAGGCACTCAACATGAACATATCTTTCCACAATTGAGCCTTCGGGATGAGCTTTATTTCGAACGTAATGTTTGAAATTGCCCAAGTACCTCTCAAAAGGGCACATCCATCTGTATTGTACCGGCCCAGCAAGTAATGCCTCATCGGGTAAGTGAATTGTTAGGTGCACTATGATATCAAAAAATGCAGGTGGGAATATCATTTCAGCTTTACAGAAGATGGTAGGAATATTTGCATGGAGCTGATTCAACATATCTATGATTAATTTTCGTGCACACAATTCTTTGAAAAATGTACTTAACTCAATTAGGGCTAAGCGAATGCTAGGTCGTAAGTAACCTTGAATTATAACAAGAAGTAATCATTGCATGAAAATATGACAGTCATGATTTTTCATTTTGAAAATTTTGCCTTCACTAGCATCGACACATTTGGAAATATTTGATGCAAAGTCATCGAGGAATTTCACTTTGACAACCAGTCACAGAAAGACCTTCTCTCATTTCGATTTAAGGTGTAACACGCAACACTCATCGAGCAACGATCACTATCATGTCGCAAATGTAATTCTTTCCTAACATCAAGATTGACCAGATCCTTACGTACATTTGTTGTATCCTTAGTTTTTCCATCGATATTGATTAATATTTCCACTATGCTATCACAAATATTTTTCTCAATATACATAACGTTCAGATTATGTCTCAAGTCCAAGTCTAGCCAATAAGGAAGTTAAAAAAAATGCTCTTTTTCGTCCAATTTAATTCTTCAGATGTTCGTTTTCTCTTTTTTGTACCTTTGCCAAATGGTAGATTAGAGATCTTTTCTAACTGTACAAGGATGTCTTAGCTAGTAAGTTGTGTAGGTTGGGGATGATGGTCATTTTTACCATTAAAAGCACTTTTTTTTCTTACGTCAACTATGATCTAAACCCAACCAACGAAGATGACCCATATAACAATACTTACACCCATAAGCCAACCATATAGAATCAGTTTCCACATTATATATTGGATATGCCATTTTTCCCTTCGTGCTCTACCCAGATAAATTTGCGTACGTAGGAAAATTATTAATAGTCCAGAGTGATGTTGCATGTAATCAAAGCATCTGTGCACTTAATGCATCATATGTTGTAATCTCATCTACCCATAATTCTTTCAATTTATCAAGTAAAGGACGCAGAAAGACATCAATATTATTTCTTGGTGATTTAGGATCAAGAATAAGCAATGGTAGCATCAAATATGGGTCTTTCATGCATGACCAATGGGGCAAGTTGTAAAGCACAAGTATTACTGGCCAAATGCTATAAGGCTTGCTGAAGTTAGTTAATGGGTTGAATTCATCACTCGCTAGCCCAAGTCGAACATTTTGAGCATCATCTGCAAACCAAATATGTTTGTTATCAAAATCTTTCTAAACTCTACAATCAACTGGTTGCTTCATACTACTTGGGTCATCGACATGTTCTTTTTTATGCCATCTTATTGTTTGTGCTGTCTTTTTTGAGGCAAATAATCTCTGCAGTCTCGACCTCAACGGAAAATATCGTAAAACTTTTTGAGGTACTCTATCTTATTTACGTATTCTTGGGATACACCTTGATGAGTTACATTTAGGGCACTCATCTTTATCAATGTAATCCTTCCAGAACAACACACAATCTTTTAGACATACATGTAACTTAATGTAACTAAAGCCTAAGCCACGCTCCAAGTGGTGAGCCTCAGTGTATGAGTCAGGCAAAAGAACATTAGGAAATGCAGCTTTCAATAATTTTAGCACCGTGTTAAAGGACTTCACAGTCCAACCTCTAATTGTCTTGATGTAAAGCAACTTCACAATAAATAACAACTTTGAGAATTGTGTACAAGATGGATAAACTGGACATCGAGCATTATCCAACAACCCTTCGAAGGTTTGGTGATTTTGATTACTATCATTATGTTCTTCAGTACCACCTTGATCAGGGCCTCTAGAATTTAAGCCAACATGATGATCCATAAAAGATCCAACCCAGATGTCATCTATATCATCAATGTAGTCATTGTGATCGGATCCATCATCTCCATCATCTGAAAAGAGTGGCATTGAAAGCTTCTTCCTCCTCGTGAAATATCCACTCCATATAATTAGTATCGATCTCTTTGATGAACAAATGATCCTCCACAACATTTATAAGCTGAAAAAAATTATTACGACATCTTCGACATGGACACCTGATTATATCACTTTTAAGAGCATGGGCTTTAGCCTTGGATATGAACTACTTAACTCCTTCAGCATATTCATTGGACCACAATCTATCTTTAATATGCATCCAAGAACAATCCATCTAAACCTTGATCAAATTGAGCAAAAGTTACCATAGTTAAAATAAACTCAATATGTTGGCATGAAATCTCACATTAGACCATGCTTTTCCAACTCATTATTTAGGTAGGGTATGGTCACTTGCCTAGCTATAATGTGTTGTTTGTAGAGTCAACAAACAAAACAATACTATTTTTATCGAATTGTAGGTAATAATGGCATGAAGTGTAGGAACAGTAATGATGATAGTGCACTTATCAAGATCCTCATTTAATTTCATCTATTTACCCCCTCATAAAAGCAACAACGGAGATGACAAATTCACAATTATTCAAGGTAGCATAGAAAATTTTTGAACATCTTCATCCAACAAAGCAAGTGCCTATTAATTACAAAAGAAGTGGCTAGAAATATAACATGTTAAATATGAAAAGTGGTTATCTCACCAAGAATGCAATATCAATATAGTGTTCCCTATTGTTATTGTTGGGTGGGCTGGACACAATAGCTGATATTAATTAATATGTTATTTTTGAATAGTAACAAAAGTATGAAAACATATGCAAAAAGTCCGGCACCTTATAATAAATTTTCCAATTTACCATGAATAGCATATTGGAAACATCTTTTGTGACTATTAGTGTATGAAGTCAATGGACTAAAAAAATAAAGGACCATTCAAAAAGCATGCATGTTCAGTACATGAGAAGCAATGATTGATAGGAGATGGGTCAGGAATATAACACATGTAAATGTAAAAACATCAGGTTTTATGTGGCGCCCCCAACTTCCATGTACGGACAAGCACGGAAATCGAGACACCCGGGATGATGACAACACGATCACGCACCCCAACGACACGTGCCGAGTGTGTGAAATGCAACGTGTACAAAATAAAATGCAGCGGAAAGATTAGGTCAGATAACTAAGTACCAGAATTTAATACAATACAAAAATAATACAGAAATCCACAAGTCAACATAATACAATTTTCTTGTTCATAAAACAACCTCAAATAAAAATACAAATACAACATAGAATATAGCCAAATGTCC
>QEOT01009105.1:67399-112455 GCA_003123785.1 Pterocarya stenoptera
GAGAGAGAGAGAGAGAGATCGGGCGCGCGGGGGGGAAAAAGCAGGAGGAAAAGAAAAAAAAAGAAAGAAGAAAAAAGAAAGAAAAGAAAAAGAAGAGGGAAAAAGGGAAGATCCAGTCTTCCAATCTGGGTCCCGAAAAAAAAAACCAACGAAGATGAATTTAAAAACCGAAAGCTAATTAAAATAATTCAAACGCAGTGAAATAATTTAAATGCAACAATAAAAATTTAAAACTCAAAAAATAAATCAATTTAAATTAAAGATCATTTTAAAAGCCAAAACAATAAATAAAATCTAGAAAGCACATAAAATAATTTTCACATCATAAAATATTATGAAACAATATTTAAAACTCCCAAAATTTAAAAAAACAAAAAAAATAAATAATCACAAAATAAATTAAATAAATCCTCCATTAAAATACACTAAAATCTGGGATGTTACATTTTACTCTTTCCGATTGATCAAAAAATAGACACCATTATATAGAAGTAGGCAATAGTATAACAATCACAAAAGTGGACAGTATCACCAATTGCAATGTGATGAACATAATGCATGGATTCTACTCATTAATTTTTGGGCTTAAGATTAAGTATACTAGCAATGTTAATGAATGACAGGAAAAAACTGAGAGTGACCATAACATGATGCATAAGAAAAAAATACAAATAATTCAATTGTCGACAATTAATTAGTCAAGACAAAATACAAACTAAAGTGGCATGTAGAATTATGACAACATGAAAATTTGTAGCATCAAACATATATCTTAGTAACTGCCTTTGGGAACACTCAATGCTTTGGACAAACAAGTGCAAAGTTCACAACCTAGGTGCAACAATATCATCAATTATATTTTTGGCAAGCTATATATGTAAGCCCCACTACTGATAAATTGGACAATATATATAGTTTACTCAAATGCACCCTGTTTTGTGTGCATAGATGGACCAACATATTCAAATTACTCAACTATAAGGAAGCACATAAACACACTTGCATTGCCATTGAGATAAATTATAACAAAAGGATAATTAATGCCATATTACATGGAAGGGAAAGCTATCACATTAGTGTGCTATTAGTTTGTATCTTTTTATACTATCCTATACAAACTAATGATAACATTATCTATTTGCCTCGCTATATAAATTAGAGATGTTCAATAGAAAATGAATTAGAAATTTTTTTCCAAATAGTTTGTACATGCTATTCTTTTTGGAATTCACAAATGGGTTCACATTGAATGACTTGTACTGGAATCATGCTAGTAAACACATGCATTGTATACTAGAAAGTCAGTTGTTTGCATATCACGTTATAACTAATTTTTCCTTGCTCACAATACTGTGCATGCCCACGTAGCTAACGAGTAGTGAAAATAAAAACATGTGAAGTAATTCAGATGTGCTTTACCCATGAATTATGGAAATCATGTCACTAACACCAAAAACAATATTTTAAATTTCAAATCAATGGTTTTTGGGAGCCCTCAGCAAGTAGTACTTCCTTGACCAAATAACAAATAGCACAATTAGTAAATTACATAAAAAGATGCATTTTCTAAGATGGTAGTGGGATTTACTATATGGAGGGTGGGAAGGAAATAAGGAAAAATCAAATATAATAAAAAACCATAATTGTGCTTTACCAATCCAAACATATATGCGAGAATCCAAGTCTGGATTTCTAGTTTTGCCAAATCCCTAATCTTCAAATTACATATACGTACACGGGTGCAAAATCCCCACAAAGATTCACCATGTAAGAGAAGAAATTGTGACATATTTAGAATTTTTACCAAATATGTTTATAAGGCCTTTAAATAAGATGCATTGTTTCGGTTCACCACAAAAGAAGATCTTGGCAATGACTGGAGGTAGAATAGCGGCAGAGATAATGGAAAAGATGGCTCACCGGATCAAACATGGAAGACCCAAGATTGTGTTTCGACTCTGAGATAATTTCTTGCAGATTTGTATTGGGTAGTTTCGAAAGGGGGAATGAGAGGGTTCTTCCGGATGGTAGGTGATTATTGTGGGAGATTTGTTTTTTGTCCTTTTATACTTCCTTTCTACAACATGTATTCATCCCATTAAATGACAAGCTAGTCACGTGTCTTGCAGAAAAGGACCCACAACATACAACCGTCAATAATAGGAGAGTTTGAAGCGCCACGAGCAAAGAGTTGCCACAATAAGAGAAGAAATTGTCACTTAAAGTATCTTTTACGTCAATTACTTTTGCTGCGTATGCAAGTCTCCGCTAATGTAACTTTTGGCTACAATATTTATGTTGTCGTAAAAAATTTCCCCACAATTGCTTAATTTCTTTTTTAGGACATGTTGCTCATGGAATAAAACATGAAGTTGCGGCAACTTCATACCTACGATTTAAAATTTGCAGCAAAAGCCCTCATTTGCTGTAATGAGTGATGTAGCAATCTCGACGTTGAGAGGTTTGTTAGCTTCTAAGACAGTACTGGAGAATGTGGGTGAATATTTTTATTTATTTATAGAAAATAGACTTCATTTCCTTCATTCCATAAGGAAGTTATATCTGTGACTTAAGATTACAAGTCAAACTAAATGCTGTTGTAAGCTCCCTATATGCTATGCGACGGCATTGTCTAAACTTCAGAGGCTCTCAAAAGAGGGTACTTCGCTCCAACCTCCACCCAAACCACCAAACTCCATCCTCCAGCGTAGGAGAAGTAACCACCAAACTCCATCCTCCAAAGGAGGAAAAGTGTCCACCAAACTCCATCATCCAAATGAGGAGAAGTGTCTACCAAAGCTATGGATAACAGTCCAATAGCCTATTTCACCTTATTTTTCTGAAAATAAAAACAACTAAACAAAACACCAACATCAAAACAAACTGACATAGTCGGAACCACATATTCCTACACCAAAACCCACCAAAATAAACACTACAACCAAATACCAAACACAGCAACAGAAACGAAAATGACACACAGACAGGATTCGGTGGTGGCACGTGAACCAAACAGCCAGTCGAGGCAGTGCCGGTGAATTGGGCCCTGAGCTGCCGCACATGACACTGATGCGATATGATACGCGGTGGCTTGCGTATGCCATGAGTTCTCTGTGATCCGTGCGTGGGCGCAACACGTAGCTCTAAATGGCGCCCAAAGCGAACGGCTGCAAGATCGGCGGGCAAGGATTCTCCCGGTGGTACGCGTGTCGAAAACTTCCACCGGAGGAGCTCGGATCGACTTCCTCCCCTTTATTCAGCCGAAACCTAGAAAAACAAGAAAAACACAAACAAAACACACAGAGAAAAACATCGAAGACAACGTTAGAGAGGGAGGAGAGGAAAGGGGGAAGAGGAAGCCGAAGCTTCCCTTCCCCCCTAGCTGTGGTTGGCGAGAGAGAGAGTTTAGAGAAAGAGAGGGTCTGAGCAAGACGGTTTGAAAGTAAAAGAGAGAATGAATGTGGGGTGAATATTGTATGTAAGAGGCATATGCATATTCTGTAATCTTTCTCCTTTCTCTTTTTTTTTTTTGGGGGATGGGAAAATTAATATCATTGATAAGAAATATTACAAACTTTTATCAAACCAAATAGTCTTGGAAAGAAAATTAGGGACATGATCCCACCACATTTCAATGTTATCTACATTCCAAGCATAGTAGGCAAGTCTATGGGCTGCCTCATTTCCTAGTCGATTGACATGTTTTACTTTCAAGAATGAGTTCATTATTACCCATGTTAACACAAAGTTGAAGACCTCTAAGCATGGCAAGTAATTCAATAGATTCAGGATCGTTAACCTCATTTTCGAATTTACTCACAGCTGTAAGTACTTCTCCTTTGTCAACTTTGAGAAAGGCACAAATCCTTGCTTTTGTGACAATAAAAAAACATAGCTCCATTCACACATTTTATCCTAGCTAATCATCCAATGAATCTTACTCTCATTCTTTTTTTGGCCCCACCAGAATTGTGCCATCATTGCTAATAGTTTAGAACATAAATTGCTAAGAAGTTTAAAATAGCTCATAGAATAAGTGGGGATTGAGAGAGCAACAACTTTTATAAGCACTTCTTTTCCTCCTTGAGACAACATCTGTTCCTTCCAATTCTGATGTTTGCCATAGCTTATGCTTAGTATCTAAGAAGGTTTGTGATTTTGATCTACCAATCACTGTAGGTAAGCCTAAATACTTTTCACATTGTTGAGCTCTCTTAACACACCACAAATGCAGAATTTCCTCTTGTACTTTAGCAGTCATATTGTTACTAAAAACCATAGAAGCTTTTTCTTTGTTTATATTTTGGCCTGATGTTTTTTCATATCTATTCAATAGCAATTGCACATTTATGTTTTCCTCAATATCTACTCTACAGAATATGACACTAGCTATCATCTGCAAATAGCATATGATTTATTTGAGGAACTCCCTACATATCTTAATACCAAAGACAATAAGAGGATAGAGGATTACCTTATCTTAATAATCCTCTACTAGGAATTACAGGCCCTTTTGATTCTTCATTTATCGGTTTTTCCTCAAAGTCCATGATATGATAATTTTTTGACAAGTATTTTTATAAAAAATACGTACGTTTTTGTACAGTAATTTAAGCATCTAATCATATATAATATATATAAAAAGTTAGAAACTATTTTTCCAAATATAATTTAAGGTGCGATAAATTATAGTACTTTTGGCTTCGTCAGTCCGTACCCACCATAGGATGCGGACATATATATTGGAGCCATTAAGAAAACGATAGTGCAGTTGTGTCGTCTCACGTACGTTTCAGATGCATGGGACATGGAGCTGGGTGCACAATGTACGTACGTGTTTTCTGGCGATGAAAACAAAAAGAGATCAAATGCTGTAATAAAGAAGGGGTGTAAATAATAAATTAAGAATAATGTTAAGTATAAGTAAATTTCAGGCAGATCTTTTGTAAAAAAGTAAATATTATTAAAACTAATCATCTATGGCTTTGGGTATTTATAATTTCTTCTCCTCTTATACTATAATCGGGAAGGGAATATATATGGATCGAAAATGCTAGCCAGTATATATCCCTTGGAATACTTCTATTAAGTTTGACTGTTAGTGTGTGTATATATATATATATATATTTAATATATTTTTAGAATATTTCAAAAAATTACTACTAGTGATTTGTATACTTTTTTAAATATTTAATAAATATTAAATAACTATTAATAAAAAATAGCTATTGCACTGGAAGCACGCATAATACAAGAGCCTTGGCATTCATCGTTTCCCACTCCATACTGCACATGACTTTTTATTTTGTTTTTTGAATCCAACCCATCTCTTTCCTCTACGTCTCTCTCCACAATCTCCCTTCGACCTCTCTCTCTCCTAAAGCTAGCTCTCTCTCTCTCTCTCCAATCTCTCTCTTAATATTTTGAATTTTATATCATACCAGTCGAGACAGTAAAAATATTTTATTTCTATGATGCAGCCGGTATAGAGAATAATATAGTTTCGTATAAGGCAGAATCTCGACCGTTTTGACCCGTACCGGCTGATATTTCGGCCTTTATTTTATTTTTTTTCATTTCTTCAAACTGTAAGTTTATTTTTTTACCATCTAATTCAGACCAAACAATTTATAATTTATTTATATATAGATTATTATTTTGAAATATAATTTATATATGTTTATATATATAATTTATTAATATATAAACTATTTCAAAACGGTATCAATAGTGAATTAATATTTCGTTTCAATACTTCAACTGAAACGACCACCAATATAATATTCAAAACATTGCTATCTCTACCTCTCTCTCTCTTTGACCTCTCTCTCTCCTCAAGTTCTCTCTCATCAAGCTATCCAGTTGATCTAACGAGAAGGGAAAACTTAGAATGCAGAATCGGTTGACAGGTAAAGTGTGGGGTGTGGGGTTTGGTACAGTACTGGCGAAAAGATTTTCTCCTAATAAAAACTGATCAACTGGTGTATATACATGGGGCTCGAGTTTAGATTCTAACGTTCGGAAAACTGGAATTTTCCATTTGAAAAGGACATATATATATTTATATATATATTTATAGGTGGCCCCCACTCTGATCAGAAAAGGAACAAAAATGGAGAATTATCATCATTTGGTATATATGCAAATACAAAATAGTATAAAAGCCATGCCTGGACCATCAATATATATATGTATATATTGTCCATAAATATGGACAGTTGCATGCACACCACGAGTAACAGTAACCTAGCTTGCACCTCGGGGAAAGGTGACCGTTTGAGCTAACAGGTTGGCATATTATATCTGAAATAATATAACACTTGATCAGTACTGAACACCCATTGCTAAGAAGCTGCCTGTTTTAATTAAAATTAATCTGAGTAGATTTCACTACTACTCCTGGTTGGCCTGTCGTTCGATATTGGGGACCAGATAATTAATACTCAAAACATTTATTCTTCTTCTTCTCCTTCCTAGCTACCCTTGTAATTTAATTTTCAGACTTTGTCGGATTTATTATTTGGCATGCAGGTGCAGTTTCTATTAGAACTGAATCCATTAAATGTGATCAAGATGTGTCTTTGTGCCTCTTCAACATACCAAAATGCATGCCACATGATATCACACCTTGCATTTAGGTTTATTACTTTTGCCCATTTGAAAGTGTATATATAAATATATATATATATATATCATCTGCTATGCATGCACGCATGTGTGTTCCCATTAACATTCTTGAGCCCCTAGACATAAAGTGTAGTTAAAGGAGAAAACTGTAGATTATTAAGATAACCTTAAATATACATGATCACCACATGTCAGGAACACAACGTTATACTGAAAAGACAAAAGTAGAGCCCCTTTGAAAAGAAAAATGCATGGCCCATATATATATATGGCTGCCTAAAGAAAAATATTGAAATCTGCATCTCAATAATTTGCGACATATACCACTGTAACACTGTTTAATTACCGAAAGCAAACTCACAATTAATGAAATTATAGGTCAATCAAGAATAAATAAATAAATATATGACTTAATTCATTATAAAAAAATGAATATTTGTAATGAATTATTTAAACGAGATTGATTATTTACGATGGAAACATATTTATTTTGGTAAAAAATAATTATTTTTATGAAAAATAACTGTAATTTTGTAAAGATGTTTCAATCGGTTAACGACTGACCTACAGTATGCAGAAATATTAATATATATATATATAGATATATAAATGTAATCAAGAATCGAGAGTGAGATCCATGTGTAAATGACATGGTCGGAGAGACAGAGACTAACGATACGTAGGAGGTATCTGAGATCACGAGTGGTACAAATCCAAAGAGACGATGACCCTACATGCAGACTTGTGTCCGATGCATCCAAAAATATACCAAAAACCCTACACGTATTATAACCTACCCTACCCCCCTCAAATTAAGCGAGGGAAGCATAAAAAATGACCGTTAGAAACACCAAAACTAAAGTATTTTTTAGAGAAAATATCAGACACTCGATCAGATTACGAATCTGTCTCTGCTAGCTTGCTTCTTCCTGCATTTCATATACACATATATTCCTGCTTGGAGTCTCCAAGCAAAGCAAACGCTACCCAAGAAATCATCGAACATCCAGACATTCTCTCTCTCTCTCTCTCTCTCTCTTGTTCTTTTCTCTCAGAATTTAATGCTATTTTAATGGCTTCTCTCAACAATTCCTTCCTCTTCTCATTCTTCTTCTTCGTTTTTAGTTTCTTATCATGTCTTTCGCCTTTACAGGTTACCAGCTTTCACCACCGCAGCCTCTTCAGTTTAATGAATGGCACGGTTTCTACCAACTCAACCGGGCACCACCATAAGTGGGTCGGACCCATCGGCCGCCGCGTCATCACCGTCAACTGTAATGGATCCGCCGACTTCCGGTCAGTCCAAAAGGCCGTAGATTCTATCCCAATAAACAATACAGAGAGCGTCGTAATTCAAATCAGTGCCGGATATTACAAGTAATAATTCAATTCTAGCTCGCTGCATCAGTCCCACTTTTTTATATGCACATTGTTGAAATACTGCAATTTCTTTAACGAAACTAGCATTTCTGGCTTCTATTCTACCATTAAAGATGCTTAGATTCTGGGTAGTTATCAGAATCAGACCGCTTCATGAATTAATGAGTGGATGTAACGTACATTCAAAATGTACATGATTATAATAAGGAGATGGTACGTACATAAAATCTATGTTACTGATTGATTTGGTGCAGAGAAAAGGTATTGGTGCCCGTGACGAAGCCGTACATAACATTTGAAGGAGCGGGGAGGGACGTGACGGTGATTGAATGGCATGACAGGGCCAGTGACCGTGGCCCCAATGGCCAGCAGCTGCGTACTTACAGAACTGCTTCTGTTACTGTTTTTGCCAATTATTTCTCTGCGAGAAACGTCAGCTTCAAGGTACGTATAATAGTACTCCTACTACTACTATTTACAGATTCTTCAAACTTTTCTCCTATAGTTTTCGTCAAACTCTACTGTACAATCATGGATGCACTTCGAGTCTAGAATTAAATAGGATAATTAAGATATATAATTTTCACTGGTACGTATGTACGTACATGCAAATGTTGATGGTGTATATATGTGATAATATAACAGAATACAGCGCCAGCACCATTGCCGGGAATGCAGGGATGGCAAGCGGTGGCATTTCGCATTGCGGGGGATAAGGCGTACTTCTCCGGCTGTGGATTCTATGGTGCGCAAGACACCCTTTGTGACGACGCAGGACGGCATTACTTCAAGGAGTGTTACATTGAGGGCTCCATAGATTTCATTTTTGGGAATGGCCGCTCCATGTACAAGGTACGAAATTATCAATTAAGCACCTTAATTCATTTGCTTAGAATACGATTATCTTTACAATTACCCTAGGTGTAGAATAATTAATTGTACTGCTGTACCTTTAATTTATGAAAAATATTTTAGTAGAGATTACACAAAAATAAATCTATAAACTCACGTAGTTTATTAGACTATTATAAAATTATTTTTATAATAAAATAGATCTAATAAATTTTATAAAGTCATCAGTCTGTGAGTTATTTTATATTAGTAGCAATTCTTTTAATTTATACTTCATATTCTAAAATAAAAAAGTATATAAATAAACTGCTTAATTAATTAGGAGACCAAAAGGCGGGTTATTATAGCCAGTCGAGCAAAAGAAACGGCCAAAAGGGATCTGGTCATGATCATAATCAGTCGAGCAAATTAAAGAAAATGCCAAAAGGCTGTCAGCTCATTTTTCTCTGCTATCTGCAGTGTCTCAAAGGAAGAGCAACTTTTTTCTGGCAAAAAAGCTCATTTACCTTAACCTTTTTCCTTTTTCCCATGTCTTTGTTTATATGTTTTTTTCTTTTCTGACTGAAGCATGCATTATCCAAGATTCTTAAAAAGGGCGTCTGAAAGAAACAAGCGTTATGGTATCAAATCATTTGTTTATTAATGCTTTATGTTATTAATTATTGGGACACACGTACTTATGCATGCGCAAAGTGTTAAGATGGCCATGGACTTATGCTATGATCATCATCTGATCGATGTACTTCCATTTGTAAGTATATTATATGCAATATTGTCAAGCAAATTAATGTCACATCTCATTACGATAGTCGTTAGAAGCAGCTAGCTAGCTGAGTCTAGAATACCACCAAGTTCCCTAGTTGCCAATTACCAAACAAATGAAAAAAAGAAGAAGAAGAAGTGAAATTGCATGATCCAAAAGGAATGGGAAAACTTTATCAAATGCATTAATTCATGCATGAAGCATGATGGTTTCCATTAGAAAACTTTTACCATAAATAAATCTCTCTTTCTTTCTTTTTTTGACAATAAATTAACGATGGTTGGTTGTTTGGCACGTACAGAAGTGTGAGCTGCATTCCATAGCCACCAAGTTCGGTTCCATCGCAGCACAATACAGAAGCACGCCATATGAGAAGACGGGCTTCGCATTTGTTCACTGCAAAGTCACAGGTTCAGGACCACTCTATGTGGGACGAGCCATGGGCCAGTACGCAAGGATTGTCTACTCCTATACATACTTCGACAACTTGGTTGCACATGGTGGCTGGGACGTCGACTGGGACACCAACACCAAGAACAAGTGAGGCCTCTGTTCACATCATCATCCTATCATTTCTTAATATTGCTAATGATCATCATGCCCGGCCTTTGATTCTCTTGGATCTGTTTTTTTTAACATAAGGGACCCTCCACCTCCATTTTTTGCCTTTTGACATTTTCACAACTTGGGGGCCATTCGTGTTTTTGAGGACTAATTTGGGTCCTAGCTGTTTCACAGTTTTCAAGAACCGAAAGGCCGCAAGATTTAAGGGGTTGGCATGTGGCCCTGGGAACAAAAAAGAGTAGGGCAGTGGATCCCATTATGGCACACAAATCAGTCAACAAAACATGTCGTTGAAAGCACAAAAACTCATAATTAATGGAGGCCTTAAGGACATCAGATATTCAGATTTCTCTTCATTCACATAACATATTACTAGGGTTTCACTTCATGCTCTTGGATTTCTATATATAGTTTCTGTTTATTTTAATTTCATCTCGTGATGAGATACATATTTCATATTCATGATGATATTCATGATGGATTTTGTTAATTCATATAAAAACTTTATCCACTACAATAAAAATGATTTTTTCCGACCAATTTATCACGATCAAAAGATTATTCGTAATCAAAATTAGTTATAAATAGTCTTTTGATCGCGATAAATTGTCGAAAAATACATTTTTTGTTGTAGTGATCCTTCGCACCAGTTAATTAGAGAAGAGTTATAGTCGCATAAAAATTTTGTAAAAATATATTTACAAATTAACGTGGATTTATGTGATATATATTAGATCTATGTTACAATAAAAATCATTCTACATGAATTCAATATACCACATATTAAATCATATCAGCTTATAAATTTATTTTTATATAATCAAGAACTAATATTTGTGGGTGAGAGGTTTTGCTCCTATAGACCTTTTTAATGTTCGCAATAACTAGAAAACAGTGGACAACTAATTTGATTCTAAACAATTGCCAAGTTGCAATAATTAGTTGAATTAATGACGTTGGGTATGTTCCCTTACATGCAGGACTGTGTTCGTAGGAGTGTACAAGTGCTGGGGCCCGGGAGCTGAGGCACTGAGATGGATATCTGGGGCCAAAGAGCTAGATTACGACTCCGCCCATCGTTTCCTTGTCAAGAGCTTCGTCAATGGGAGGCATTGGATCGCACCCTCAGACGCCTAACATCGATACATGATACAGAATCTATTTGTTTAATTATTTATTATTTTTTCTCTCCCTCTCTTTATAATAATATAGGAATCATTATTTTTCAAATCTGTTAGCCCAATAAAATAATATATGCTCATATATATTATAGACTATATATATGGAAATTGTTATTCATTTACTGTACTCAGTACTAATTACCCAGGAAATGAATATTATTTTTTCCCTTTGGAAATTCATTTTATTCATGGCTTTTTTTGTTATTATTACTATTATTCATCATATTTAATATCGAGAATAAAGTATTATAAACTCTATTAATCTTCGCCTTTTTGCCATTTTTTATATTGACACGTAAATAAAAAAGCAGTAAGCAAATCGATCGATGGCTGAAATTTATAAACACCAATTATTTTCTCACAAATTTTTACAAAAAATAAATATATCTAGTGTTTAAAAAAACTAAATAATATAAAATTAAACCAAACAGCCAAAAGGACATACAGTACGCCTCCAGCTTGATTGGAGACATTGCCTCACATTACGCACGTCACAATATAACTGGACTGAGATTTGGCAATAAAACTGTTATAAAGTGTTCTTAGATATCTTCTTTTCAAACTTTATTCAAGCATAAAATATTTTTAATTTTAAATTTAAAAAAATATATATATTCAAACAATTTTTTAATTTTATAATATTTTTATTCAACTTTTTCTCTCTTATTTTTTAAAATTAACGTAATAAAACATCTTAACTCAAATAATTTCACTACTATTCATATATATATATATATATTGAGATATTTTAAGTATTTGAATGGGCCAAGACAGTTAACTTGACATGAATTGATAAGGTCGGACAATTAGTTATCTAGCTAGATTAATAATGGAAATTAATTAGCAGTGTTTATTCTTAGAAATGGTGAAATAAAGCAAATAAATTATTAGCTAGATTAATGATGGAAATTAATTAGCTTTACAAAAATCTTACTGATTCTAATTTCTATAATATTCTTCCCTCTTTTGTCACGGATTCTTTTCATCGTCTTCTTGATCTACACCAAATCTTACAAACTCCTTGGCTTCTGATTCTTCATCATCATCTATTTTCTATTCCACTATACGTACTCCTTCCTCTTCGACAATCTACTACATGAAGTCTATAGAAACCACCAAGTTACTTGCAAGACTACCATGGGCTTCTTATTTAATTATTACCCATTGTAGTCCGTTTCCGTCTTGCTAGATACTTCCTCAGAGGTTACGTCGAAATGGTAATTAGGGGCTCACAGTTCAAGGCACATAGCGTAAAGCTAGGAAGAAGGATACTCTACCTATTATGTGGTTAAAAATGAGTATATAAATCTGAGAGAAGCGGCTATGAAGCTTATTCATAAGGTGGATCTAGAGATGGGCTTGAGCTTGGGCTCAGCAAATCTTTCAGGCCAGGCTAAAAGGAAGGGGGGTAGCAGGTTTGGATATAAGGCCCAAGGGAGAAGACTCACTAGGGGACACTACAACAAAAGTGACCTTTCCCGACGATTAATTTTACTGCTAAAACTTCCAATTTCGCCGCCTAATATCTTTCCCAGCAATTAATAAATCGCTGCCCAATCGCCGGTATTAAACCTCTGCTTCTGATCTACGACAACAGAAGCCAAAAATCGCTGGGATAGATACTCTTTCCCAGCGATATATTTTCGCTGCAAATGACCATCATATCGCCGCAATTACAGTCTCCGATTCAGTTAGTTTTCGTTGGAAAAGATTATTTCCGGCGATTTTAGTGCGTTGCGAAAAGATAAAAATCGCCGAAAATATCCATTTACAGCGATTAGGGAAAATCGCTGCAAGTGACCAATCTGTTTGGATAATTATATTGCGGCGATTATAAAATCGCTGTAATTGCCTATTCCCAGCAATTATGGAATCGCTGCTTTTGATATATTCTCAGTGATTTAAGATCTCCGAAATTGCATATTTGAAAACGAAAAATCAATTGCAGCGATTATAAAATCGCTGAAAATGTATATTTCCCATCGATTTTGAATTATGGTCGCAATTGGTTATTTGCAGCGGGTAGTTTTCGCTGAAAATAAAATTTTGTGGCGATATATTATCGCCGCAAATAAGTTTATTACACAAAAATTATTTCCGACTAAATTTACTCGCCGAAAATGATGTTTCAGAAAATTTAAAAAAAAAAAAGAAGCACAAAACAGAGTAAATAAAAATTATAATACACCTTACCTATAAATTTGAGCTATGGCCTTTTCTTTTTTCATATTATCTAGCTCCACTCAATACATGTGCAAACTATTAAATTTGTATAAAAAAAACACCCAAACAAGAAAGCGAGTGCAAGGGAGAATTAAAAACTATAAAAGTGAAAGGGTGCTCACAATCATCACATCAAGTGAAGGTTCTTATTCCTAGATAAACCAAAGATGCTTATTCAGTGAAGGTGCTTCATTAATATTCTCATTTCTCAATTAAAAATTCGTTTAATAGACAATTGAGTAAATAGTAAGGGCCATGGCAAGGAGTTATGGTTAAATATGTGGGTTGAATCGAATGACTCACCTTTACCATGTTTCTTTCTTCTCAAGCATTCCAATCTATGATTTTCATCTCAACAAATTTCTACTGTTATATTTTGCAAGAGATTAGAGCATGGCATACATTAAAAATGATATAAGTTTACAAAAAGAGAAATAGGGAGTTCATACAAAAATCTATGAACTGCATAGCTTACATCAAGTACCCAGCTTAGAAAAGAAGTCTATTACATAAATTTGTAATTCGTTCTTACTTATCCAGCAAGATTCATATGGACTCAAAAAATAGTTATATGGCTAAGTTCACAGCCATAAAAGCCCTATTTTGTAATTTCCCCTAATATCAAACCAAAGCCTCACAAAGTAAGATAATTGAATAAAACATTCAAATCCAAACAATTCCAAACAATTGACTTTCAATCTGTACTTACTAGCTAACTATTCAATCCTACACCAGCTAGCAACATTGGCCACATTTGTAAATTTTACCATGGCTGGTGAATGATCACCATATTTTATTGATTTATCAACAAGTATTGTTAGTTCCAATAGCCAAAATGCATATGAGATTAGTAAAATCAGAATTGCAATATGTGCAAAAGATTAAATGCCACTGCACTAACACAGAACCACATAACATATGAAGTTTGTAGTACATGCAGGCATAAAGGCTAGTAGAATGCACAAAACACAAGCTGAACAAAGTTCCAATAAATTAGTTGTCAGCAGGGCTAGAAATAACAGCACACAAAGTACTATATTGTAGAAGACAACTTTGTAAAATTGAAGCATAGACTAATAACGAAATAAGACAGTATTGATATCTCAACATAATGGCAACAATTTCTGCAGCAAGAGAAATAACCAACAAAGAGGACATATATTGCAGTTTCTCCAAACTAAAATGTGTCTTATTAATGGACATATATATCCGCAGATCTTGCGGCTATATCAGGAAAGCAATGCCTGCAATATCCAATCCTGCAACAATGGCACATTTACAATTGAAGATGCTGAACTATTGGACAAAAGATTTTCTCCAATGAATCCCATTAGTTGAAGAGATGCAACTGCACAGTATGTTGCACCACCTGCAGCCTAAAATGAACGCTGGCGGTAAATATCATCACAAGCAGTTTAGACTTGAAATTAATAAAATTATAGGAAAGAGCTAATTAATGTAGATGCAAACTTATGTTTCATTACTATGAAATAATGAATGAATAAAATTTCTTCACTAAGTTTTGTGATACTTTTTTTTTTTTTATAAAGCTATTGAGATATTTGTATAAATCAAAGGGGTGAAATATCCAATAGACATGAAGACATTAGAAACACCTAAGTAGAAAATAAAAATAAAAAGATTTTGAAAATTAGGATAAGAAAAACAAGTGTGAACAGCCCTCCAAAGGTAAATGATTTTGTTTTAAAACTTCCTTTACAATTAGATCAGAACATGGGCAAGTGTGCACAAGGTGCTCCATATTCTTACATCTACATATGTGCATTTCTCTTCCAGTGAATTAGAAAACAAATATCACATTGTAATCTTGCAAGTTAGATCTTATAACCAATTATCCCCAAGAAATTCAAGCCCATGTGAAAGCATTAGTAGTGTATACTGTAAAGGCTTTGTATTGAAGTATTGATTGAGTTTCCAAGCCAATAAATTACATAAATGGTTTTAGATTTATATCCTATGGGAGATAAAAAAAATTAATAAAACACAAAAATTCAATCAATGACAGGAGCAGAAACTAAGTGAAACTAACCCAAGAATAAAGGCACAATCATCAACTTGGCATGAAAGAAAAATCTAAGGAAATACAGAACATAATGCACAAAACCTCACAATATAAATCCCAAACTATTTAGGCAGCACATTCTGCTGCAACGACTCAACACAAGTCAGAAAAGACATTCAACCCACTCGAGCATTTTCAGGACCAATAAGTCTGTAAACATTCTAGAATATTGGCTTGTGATAGAATGAAGCCAATATTGGCCAGATGTCATGCAGTGAGTGGAGTAGATTTGATCCCCTTGCTAGTTTGTTTATGGATTTGTTTATAAACACAGATATAAACAAACCCATAAACAAACTAGACCACACAGATACAAACACGAAAACTAATCCAAATGGAACTAAAACAAGAAATCAAGCAAATATAACAGGAATGAAAAGAACCCATAAATGTGAAAACATAAGGCAATATCAGGGGTTATCGTGGTGGTCGCTTGGCGTGGAATGGTGGCTCGGGAGGAGCATGGTGGCACTGGCGAGACATGGTGGCCGTGGGCTGCGAACAGAGCAAGGGAGAGAATGAGGGCCTCGGACTGAAAACTGGGCTAGGCGTGGACGAGAAAATGGATCCGACAGAGAACTGGCGACGGCATCGATGTGTGGGTGGTGGCGAACGGCACCCCTAGCGGCGGCGATATAGAGAAATTCGAGATAGAGAGGGGTGAGGCACCAGATTCGGAGAGGCAAGAGATCTGGCGGGGCCTGGGGGAGAAGGAGGGGGTGGCCGTCGAGGTGAGGTGGCGGTGGCGTGGTGGGGTTGCTGGCGACGGGCTGTGCGCAGCGGCGTGGGTTGAGGGAGAAGAGGGTGGGGGAGGCAGAGCGGGGGAGGGAAAGAAACGAGGGGAAATCGTAAAGTGGGGGGGGAGGAAAAGAAATGAGGGAAATCGTAAGGCTCTTGGTTTAAATTTAATTTAGCAATTCCGGCGCATTGTTTTCGCCGCTAATAACTTTTTTTTTACACAAAATGCTCTTACAACGACAATATTGGCCGGTAAATTGTATCAAGAAATAGCCGAAAATTCACTCTATTTGTGGAATTTCTTTTGCAACGATATTAAAATCGTTGCAAAATGTGTGAATTTTATGAAAGGTTATTGCAGTGCTTTTTATTCGCTGCAAAACTAGCTATTGTGGCGATTTTACAATTCGCCGAAATGAAAACACCGCTACAGTTATGAATATTATTTGCGGCGACACTAACGCACCGCAAAAGATCAAATTGTCGCCGCAAATAAGTAAACAATAATTTCAGCATCAATTTTTTTTAACCTTGCTCTGTATTTCTGCGGCGATACAAAAATCGCCACAAATAGGGGTTAATTGTAGCGATTTTTGTCCCAGCGATTATAAAATCGCTAAAAAAGGCCATATTTCTTGTAGTGGGATGAGAAAGGCAAAGCTAAGGCCCAGCCCGAGGAATCTCACCCGATATAAAGTTGGTGGGCCGAAGAACCTGGGTCATCCTCATTTGAAATGGGTTCTGTCTGGTTTTGGTAAAGAAATGCCGACACCATCGAATCATTGTCCGATAACTATATAGTATCCCTCCTTGGTGGAAGGCAGCTAGGTTTTGGTATATACCTCCCAAAAGGGCGACTAGCGTGATCTTCTCATCCTGATCGTTCATGGTAAGTTTGTCTTTGTTGAATGGGGTCAAATACGCTTTCAAACTCTCCTCTTCCTTTTGCTTAATGGTGAGAAGATAAGCAGCGGGTCGTCAATCTATCCTACTTGCCATGAATTGTATTAAGAATTGCTTGGCCAACTCTTCAAAACTATTAATAAATCCTAGTCATAAAGTTTCAAACTAACCCCGTGCTATTCCTTTTAATGTTAACGGGAAAGCACGATAAGCTATCTCTCTTGGGAAGCTGTGGAGAGTCATGTGTGATTTAAAATTCTCCAAGTGATCTATAGGGTCTTGAGATCTATCATACATATCAATCTGGGGAACTTTGAATTTAGGCGGGAGTGGTACTGCCATCACTTATTCGTTGTGGGAAGATCAATCCTATTCAGCAACTACTCTACGAAGGAAGATCCTCTCATTTTTCTTGCCATATCCTCGTATTTATCTACAAGACTATGCAACTCATCGTGTAATCTATTTTTTTCTAACTCCTCGACGTTCATGCCTCCTAAGCTATGTGCGTCTCCTTCTGTATGTCTGTTGTGGACAGGTGGTGTAACAGCATTCTGTCGTTTCAGCTCTTCATTCTTCTTCTGCAACTGCTCAACCACTACTGTCGCTTTTTTCAACTTTTCACTAGCTTCTGCCAACTTTGCTTCTATATCTGTCGTACTCATCTCTTGGTCATGGGTTGCTTGAGATCACGTGGTAGTTGGCATGTGAAAGTCACGTTGAAATATGTAAGAGATCCCACAGACGACACCACTATTAAGGACATGTTTTATGCCACTAACTGAACGAATGACCTGCAATAGATGAGATGGCGGCGCGGGTTTTCCAATGAAACTTCGATGCCTTAGTTAGAGAGAAGTGGTCTCAATATAAGTATTTATGAATAAATGACAAATACGTTACCTTTAGGTATTATTTATAAAAGTATGAAAGTGTTGATAACAACTAGTTCTAGAGTTTATCTTGGATAACTCTCAAATAAATTGGTAGGATAGCTTTCCTGATCCATCGGAGGCATTATCTATTCTCTATATTATTTACCACGTGTCCATAGGTTCAATCCTTGGACTTGCAAATCAGTCCTGATTCTTGAGGCCTCCGACTTGGGCCCTCCAACACATGGGCTTATTCCTCCAAGATCTTAAATATCCCTTCTAGTTAAAACGTGTGGAGAAAGGAAAGTATCAAAGCACTAAAAAATGGTGCTAATTAGAGCTGAGTAAAAATTTGAAAATTCGACTTTGAATCTGATTCCACTCCGACTTTGACAAAAAGAAGTCAGAATCGGATTTTTTTAAATTTTCAGTCAGAGTCGAAGTCAGAGGTGTTGCTGGACCAACTCCAACCCCGACTTTGCCTTCCTACTCCGATATTGTACATATGTTATAAATATATGTATTTATCTATATATTTATCATATATACTAGTAGGGTAATATAGTTAAATTCAATAATATTTTTATATGAGCAAATTATTATATAATAATGTAGTTATACTATAATATAAATAGACTAATGGTAGATTAGTATTTTAAAATTTTTTTCTTTCCTTCCCAGGATATAAAAAATTCCATAGTTAAAATTAAAAACTTGTTTTAGAACTTTAAAAGAGATTTTGTAGCGAAATTTATTAGTTAAAATATACAGTCCTTTCACAAAATATTCTTTCATACATTATATAAACATGTCTAGACTTCTATCACCTTTCCCTAAGGGCCATATCTGCCCTGATGCTTTGTCCTCATTTTGTTTCTGAGAGGGGGAGGGACATACATAAAAACAAAATGAGTCGAATACTCAGTAAATATTATTTCATACTGTAAAAATATATTAAGATAGGTTTTCATTCATGTATTCATCATTCCTCTACATACTTTACATAAAAAATTTGTTTCCATTGAAAACATTATGAGGTGGGGTTTTTCTTGATTCAATTTTTTTTTCATTTCTCGTAAAACATTTCCCAGATCTTGTACATTCATTCATAAAGAAACTAAACAACTCATATGTTCAATTACTCTTATTATTTTTCTCTATCTGGTACACACTGTTACACCTTATTCATAAAGAAACTAAACAATTCATATGTTCAATTACTCTGATCACTTTTCTTTGTCTCGTACACACTGTTACGCCCGTGTGTTGGGATTAGAGGTCATTTGGACCCAAATTTCACCCGTGGCCACATATTCGGAATCCATTGGGTGCATTACTAGTACTATTTACCTGGCATTGCAATCTGCCCAATCTATTGGTATAATCATTCATTCAGTCATAACCGTTACGTAGCTTCATACATTAAAACATTAATTCATTTTCCTTCCTTTCAGCCATTCCTTTTAGTCTTTTTGTTTTCATTCATATCATTCACCAGTCCATTTCATTTCATAGAACATCATTTCATAACATAAGCATAAACATCATCAATAAGCATCATTTCATATAATCATTTAAACATCATTTCATAGCATCATTTAAATCTCATTTCATAACCTCATCTAAACATCATCTCATAGTCTCATTTAAATATCATTTAATAACCTTGATCATAAACTTCATCATTTTATTTCATTGAACATAAAGACAATAATGCTACATACTTCACATGCATACAATTATTCTTGAGGTACATAAAAAAGGAATGCCAAGGAGGGTTGTTACATACGTATATCTTAAAACATTAACACTTTAGCATACTTTCATAAACATCCTTTCATTTTCCTTCATTGCATAAAAAGAGCATTTTTTGTAAAGTCTTTTCATTTTCATTTTCATATCATTTAGAAAATTTTAGAAGCGTATGAACATAATATTTACCTAAACTCCATGCTATTTTCATGATGATAACCTACATTCATACAAAACTTTGCACCATTTATTTTCTTAAGTGCATAAGCAACTTAAACTTAAAAAAATGCATAAAACTACCATTGACTTAGACTTCTTTCATTTAAACTCATTCAATAATCAAATTCATCCTCCATACATTCCTTTATCATCCTTTTTTCCAATTTCTCAAAGTCAAAGCTTATGACCCACTTGAGGTCACCTTCCCAACCTGTTGCATTTAACTTCATTTTATTATCCTTTAAAGTGAACCTCTTGGATTTACTTTAAAGGTTAAGACACATTATTACCTTCATCATGCTCATCCTACCAAACTATTTATTCTGATGCATAACTTGAACCGACCAAATTATACAACTCAATCTTAGTCAAAACATACATCCCTTCCTCCATTTATATATAAGAACCAACATTTTATTCTAATCCAAATCAAGCATAATACAAAACTTTAAGCCAACTTTAAAGTTTAAATATTGAATATTCAAGTATAAGACATATTATCAACTCTATAGTAAAATTGTCCAACACAACCACCATAATTCCCAAATCTTAAGCCAACACAATCCCATCTAAGTGCACATGTATTGTTGACCGACACATTCAAAAGCATGACTTCCCAAGTTTCATATATACATGAGATCTAAGGGCGGAACCAGAAAATCTGGTTTAGGCGTGCCAAGTTACAAAAGAAAAATTTAGGAGGGGCCAAATACTAATTTTCATATAGTCTACTTTATAAAAACACATTTTAAAATTTAATTTTCATCAAATTTTAAAAAATTTTAGGGCAGCTTGCCTCTACCCCCTGTGGCGCCCTCAACCCCTGATTGAGATTGGACAGTGACTGAAACGCCGAGACGTGTAACACAAGGCTACACACCCCTCATACATGACATATAACATATTATGCATCTAAGTATGCTAGCAGTATGCAATAACATAGCAGCGGAAAAAATAGTAAAAGTTGGGTATTCTAAGCAACATGATAAGCAATTGCAAAGCACATGGTACCGAACTAACAAAATATCCCAACATTGTCCAAAACTATAAACATGTATCATAAAGATATAGCATCCCAACAGCATGGAGTAAAATTTAATCTCCCAAAGCAAGGGACCTCCTTAAAGCATTGTTCCTCAAAAGTTGAGATCTAAACTATAAATTCTCACTTTTTTTTTTCTTTCATAAAATAACTTAGGTCCCTATTCTCTTTAAGAGGGCTCGAACTTCGCGCGCTTCTCTAAAATCTTATATTTGTCCCGATTATTACACTGTCTATATTTTGCAATAAATTCAAGTATTCTAGAGATCTCTCGGTGGATGGCCTCGAGTCGTTTCAGGATGGAGAGCTCAGGCCGACTTGTAACCATCTTAGGCACAATCATCTATGGAGGAAGAGGTGCTGTTCTCTTCCTCTTGGTCATGAGTGTCATTTTTTATACATGTAACAATTTTTATCATTTCGGTTGGGGAAAGGTAGTGAAAACTACTCTAATGAGATTTTGAGAAATCTTAGCAAATAATCACATAATATACAATAGTTAACGTAAGCATACAAGAAGTATATCATGAAATGCGTTCATGAACATGTACTTGACACATGACTTGACTATTTTCAAAGACATATAACAGAGACTTTAATTTTTTAGAAAAGATTTGTTCACTTTCTTATTCACGTGATCTTAATCAGAACTTGCCTTATCAGAACATATCACAAGATTTGCATCGAGTGATCCTTATCATCTTATGAGATTTTCATCAAGTGATTCTTATTATTCTTGTTCAGAGGGTGGACATAACACGGTTTCCCTTTGCATCACATGTTTCAGCTAGTTACCGCACCATCAACGGTTTGTGCACCATGATGAATACATCATAAACAGAGATTTCATAATAACTTGACCTTACTTTGTCAGGTTACATGCCTTATACACCCACTAGTGTTAGGTGCTTCCTCACTCTGGCATTCTTTAAAAAGAATCCATTTGAGGCTCGTCGACGATTCTTTGTCAACTGAGGAGTTGCCACTCCATTCTTAAGCACTCCAAAATGGACAGATGAGTTCTACTAGGACATTCCCACGTCTTAGTACTTGTGATCGTGATAAAAATTTTAAATTCTTTTCTCCAAATGTATGTGACATGAGACTTAAGACATATGTACTTACACTTGACATATAACATATAAAATGTCGTGTATGAAATAACCAAGCATAATATGTTCAATTCAAAGCATAATAACATAGATCACATGATCATCAAAACACATACTTGGAACTCTGAAAAGGTGCCTTGGTCGAAACATGTGAGTGCAAAAACTTGAAAAATCATCACTTAAACATGCTTCAAACTTCAAACATATTGTTTAGAAATCAAAGCATAATGAAACAAGACATAAAATTATGGTATTTGGGTCAGATTTGAAACTTCCAAGACATGGTATAGCCAAATTATCAAGTATCACAAATTAACAACAATGTTTTCCTTAGAACCGAAACATGTTAAGGATATTCTTACCAGTTTCATCTTAAAACTGAATCATACAATTCATGTAATATTCATTTTTAAGGATCATATAAGCATATTCAAACAAAGAAACAAGAAATAGCAAACGAAGCAAACATAACAATGAAATGATTTACACAAATATATACAAATATTAACTAAGTGTAAGTTGAGTGCATACTTAAGAAAATCCACGTAAGGAAATACTAGCAAGCTGTAAATCTGAATGTGTTTTGTTAGAAAGCGTTTAGAAAAATCATATTTCGTGCTCTTGAGTGTGTGAGGATTTCTAGGGCATTACTTGATCTTAAACCATTCGGCCTTTAGGGTTTTTAGGTAAAAAAACTCCTTCATTTCATTTATAAAGTAAGGCAAAATTTGAAACAAGATGAATACACATGTGGCGATAAAAAAACGTGGAGGATATATCCCCCACCATTCGGTTTCAAGGGTTTCTTGAAAACCCTAAAACCTTTTTCCATAAGAATTGGTAGAAGTGTGTGCATTTTCACCATTCTCAAAATTCTTATGAGATTTGAACCTCATTTTGAATTGAGAATGTGACTTGTGTGTGTGTGAGACTAGAGAAAACAGGTCCTTACCTTGTCTAGTCTTCATGGTGGCGAAATCCTCTCTTGAAAAGGAATCCCTTTGTTTGGTTGGAAAGAAAATGAGAGAAAGTATGGAAATCTTCAAGTGAAGGTGTGAGAATATATGGAGAAGATGAGAACACATGCAATACTCAAAAATTGCCAAGAAGAAAACTCTTGGGCTTGTAGCTCTCTTCCCTTTTTATAGAACTTTCCTCAATTCCTCATTGGTTGCTTGAAGCCCATTGCATGCAAGAAAAATGACCTTTCCCTCTTCCTTCTTCTCTTTAGCTGAAATGACCCTCGGTATTTCCCATCATTAGATTGCATTGGGAAGGCAAAAAGGCTTGGCTAGAGTGTGGGTCTTCTCTTTTAGCCGAAATCCTCCTCTACCATCTATGCCCTTTCCAACTCTCAACTAAGAGCATTGTACATTAGGGCAAAGAGGTAAAACTTCATGTCTCTTCATTTTCTCAAGAGATAAGCTTTGCATGAGTGACACATAGCATAGGTGTGTGCCATGCCCTAGCCGTTCACTCCCTTTTCCATTTCTTAAGTTGAGGCTTCATCTCATAGTGCTCATTCCCTAGATAACTCCTCATGTGCCATTGGTCTAATGGTAGCTTAAGTGACAAGTAGCAAGTGTAGAGGTGCATTGGGAATGTGGTAGCCGAAATTCTAGGGGCATCTTTGTCCTTTGATATAAGAGTCAATTCATCTAGTCTTTTAGAAACTTAGTGCATGCTTGACACTTGGCAAAAGTCTAACAAAATTATGTGCCCCCTTTCGATTTCCTATGCATCTTTTCCGAAAAAACCTCATTCCTCTTCCTTAGGCTTCCATTTCCAAGAAATCTACCTTAGAAGTCGAAATAAGACCAAAACAATGTTCTAGGCGTGTGGGAAAGTGGGTTGGCCGAAAATCCTTTAGTCGTCCTAGGTTCTTTTTGTCCATTGATTCTTCTAGAAGGTTTTTAGCATGATAACAAGTGGTAAATTCTCTAGGGTAGGTGTGCAAACCACCTCTTGATGTTTCCCTATACTTTTCTCTCTCCTTAACCCACTATCAAGTCCAGATTCATAGTGCAACACATGCATGACACATGGCACTAGTGACTAAGATTTGGGTCATGAACCTAAAGCCATTGGGCCTGAGTTCTAAATAAGGCCGAAAATTTACAAGGCATTTTAGGGTTACTCCCCTCTTAGACTCAGGTTGCTAATTCAAAGACTCTAAGACTTTCCAAAATAACTAGAGCTCCCAAAATGCCATGGCAACTAAGGCCCCGCTTGGATACACAGATGAGATGAGATGAGATGAGATGTTTTGAATAGTAGTTGAATAAAATATTAGTAGAATATATTTTTTAGTATTATTTTTATGTTGAAATTTGAAAAAGTTGAATTGTTTATTATATTTTTATATGGAAATTTGAAAAAGTTGTAATGATTGAGATGAGATGAGATGAGATGAGATAGTGGTTTTGTGTAAACAAACGGGGCCTAAGAATAAAATCTATGGACCATGCTTAGGCAAGCTCAGGTCATCACACCCGCTTCCCCCCAAGCCCCTTAGTCACTAGTGCGGGAAAGGGGAAAAAGAAAGAAGGGGAAGGGAACTATGATTTTTGTTCCAAAACTACTCAATTTTGAGTCTTCCCCTTTGGATGGACTGAGTTATTCTTTTAAGTCTTTGGGCTTTGCTAGGAGTTGGGTTTCACACACATTAGGCTAAGTTTAATCTAATGGATGAAATACAACATGAAGAAATAAACTAAACTAAACAAATAGAAAAATGACATAGAAATGGAATGAGATTAAATTTAAAATCCAACTCTTTTTTATTGATCCAAAAATAATATTTTTCATCATAAAATAAATGATGAGCTTTTTGTAAATATTTCCAAGAGAAATAAATGCATCTAAGTAAATAGAGTCTAACAAAAATAAAATTATGAATATTAAATAATATTCCTAAAGAAATAAAATCATTTAAATAAAATGGATTTCTAAAATTATATTGTTATCGAGGCTCCAAAATTAAAGAGGCTTACTTGAAAATTAGGCTTGGTCCAATAACTCTAAAAATACCCCATTTAAAATAATTTTAGACTTTTAAAATATTTGGAGGATTTTAAAATACTTGACTCAATTTAAAAATCATCTACTACATTTAAAATAAAGATTTGAGATTTAAAATGATTAGGCGGGGCACATGGCCAACCTGAGTAAAAAGGAGCGGTTGGTCATAGATTTAGTTTTAGTTTTTACTTTTTTGAAAAAAATTGAAATTTGAAAGCCAACAATTTTTTATTTATTTTAAAATGGACCAAATATGAAGCTAAAAAAAAATGCCTAAAGAAATCTCAAATTCGACTGCGCTCTGATAGATCGGTATCAGAGTTGGATCAGAGTCTCACAAATCGAAGTCAGAGTTCAGATTTTAACTCCCACCAAGTTGGTGCTCACCCCTAGGGGTACAAAGTAATTTCTTTAGTTTTGCTCTCCAAGTTGTTTGCGCTAATATTTGCTTCTTTTTTTTCACAAAAGTAATACATTAGGTCGACAATTCCTTCAGCTATATCAATTGTAGGCAGGGCCGGCTCAATACAAAATGAGATCTAAGACGAAATTTAAATGAGTTATTCGTAATTATAATCTAATAAAATATAAATTATTATATGGAATATTTTCAAAATTTTTAATAAAATGAGATTTTATTTAAAATATTTAAATATAATTTTTGTGAATTTATATTTACAACAATAACTTAAAATGAGGCTTCAATGCAGATTTTGTGTCACAATTTAGCAAGATCTTAAAAAAAAATTATTTAAAATATAAATAATTCATTGTATTATTTATAAAAAAAATCATTGTATTAAATATTAAATCTAGTATTATGGGGCCTTACACAAATTGAAAACTATAAAAATTATTTAATGAAATGGTTCTTTTTTTATTTAATTTTTTTTAAAAAAAAAAAATTAATGTAATTGAGTTTATTGTAAAATTTGTTGGATGTTGAGACAACGCTTAAAGATTGGAGAATGTAAAACCTGAATTTTACACCCAATCTTGACAACTATCCCATCCAAAAGATTTATGTTTTGAGATTAAAAAAATTTATTTGAACATATTTATATCACATACAATTCACGCGAAATAATTTAATTTAAAAATTAAATTTTAAATTTTACACATTAAATTATGCGGATGATGGGTAATGTACAAACCCTCAAATAACAGATATTATTAATAATTAAGTTGGAAAAAAACGTAAGGAAAGGAAATAAGGAAAAAAAAAAAAAAAGAACTCTGAACGGATATAAATAGGGGTGTCCATAATGTAGTGACATCCCAGTGCCAGTGGCCAGTAGCAAGGCAACGCGAGATTAGGAAGGCCAAGAAAAACTAACGCAAATGGCTGCTGCTGCTGCTGCTGCTGCTATAGCACCGGCCACTCCTCTCCGCCTTAATCCCTACGCTGCCATTCGTTATGTCTCCCTCTACACCAAACATAATCGGATTCACGACATCGTTCCCAATTTCTCCAAAACCAAACCCCTCGTTTGTCCGCCATTTCATCACGGGCCAGTCCCTCTCTCTGGCACCGGACTCGCAGTTCCTCACCGTAGATGCTTCTGTACTATCGTCTCCGGAACTCTCCAGTCCGGCGAGGCAGTGGAGAGGACGAAACCGGAATCTGCCGAAAAGTGGAGGGGCGATATGGCAGAGAAAATTGGGGAGTTCAGGAAGAAACTGAGAATTGTGGATATAAAGGCCGAGCCGGATGAAGGGTTGGGTCGGGTGGGCCAGACCCTGGTCGTGATGGGTTGGGTTCGGACTCTTCGAGTTCAAAGCAGCGTTACTTTTATTGAGGTAACAGTCATTTGTGTCGTTGTATCATTGTATGTGTGGTTTAGTTATAGTGCCATATTTGGTTTCCGGGAAAATCTGGGGAGAGAAATGGAACCAAACATTTAAATGAAGTTGTAAAATTCAGTCAACTGGACCTAGATACGTTGAGCTCAGTTCTCGAAGTTTATTCTGCATACTGATATGACAATAAAAAGGCGACTGTTTTTTAAAAACTCTGTTTGCAATCTCATCTTTTGAGACACCAAAGATACGCCAGTAATGCGAAAAATATGAAAACTTTTATTCATCATCTCGTCACAAAACACACTATTTTTTTTATATTTTTTTATTACTAAATGTGTGGTATATAGATGTTAAGTAGATAAATTCAATAAGTTTAAGAAAAATAAAATAAAAAAAAAATTTAAAATAAAAATAATAATAAAAAATAAAAATAAATAAAAAAGTGTAGTATATGATGGTGTGGAGATGATGAGTAGCAAAGCTCAAAAAATTTACATCAACTAATAAATATAGTTTTGACTTTTTTTATAACTAAAAAAGGTCCCACAACAAGCGGTGTGTCACACCAGACTTGCAAGTAGCACAACCTTTTTTTTCTATTCTCCTTGCCCAGGGTGATATTGTGATTATAGTGTAGATTTGATTTTACAATTTCTGGTTAGTTGATATATAATCATACGAATTCAAAAGAAACAAAATTGGACTCTATGTCTATTTGATGGTGTTCTAATCGATAAAATCTATTGATGCTATTAAAACAGTGCGGGTATTCATGAGGGGCAATGATATTTTAAATTTGAGAATATGTGGTTAAAAGCTGATGAGTTTGTAGAAAATGTGAGATCGTGGTGGTCCTCTTATCAGTTGTCGGGTACACCTAGCTTTGTTTTAGCTGGAAAGCTCAAAGTTTTGAAAAATGACTTGAAGAAATGGAATGAGGAAGTTGTTGGGAACATTGTTGATCAGAGAAAGTCTCTTTTCGAGGAGCTCCATTATTTTGATGAAAAAGAGGTTGTAGGGGTTCTCTCGGTTGATGAGAATGAAAGGAAACTTGGTGTTTCAACTGAGCTGGAAAAAATCACACTTATGGAGGGGATTTCTTGGCGACAAAAGTCTCGGACTCTTTGGTTGAAGGAAGGGGACAAGTGCACCAAATTCTTTCATAGAGTTTCCAATACTCATCGAAGAAATAATGCCATTGAGGTGCTTCACTCTGAAAGTAGTGTCCTTACGGATCGCTCAGATATTAAGGATCAGATTGTTCACTTTTATGAAAAGCTTCTTAAGGAGCAATATTCTTGGCGACCTAAGGTTGATGGGCTGGTATTTGATTCGATTGATTAGTGTAGTGCAGTTTGGTTGGAGAGAACGTTTGAAGATGAAGTGCTCAACATGATAAGAGAGATGGACAAAGATAAAGCCCCGAGACCAAATGGCTTTTCCGTGGAATTCTTTTAGGCTTCTTGGGACATCGTTAGGGAGGACGTCATGAAGGTTTTTCTTGAATTTCACTCATATAGGAAATTTGAGAAGTCTTAATGCTAAGTTCATTGCCCTCATCCAAAAAAAGGTTGGGTCTATGGAGTTGAAGGATTTTCGTCCCATCAGTCTTGTTAGTGGAGTGTACAAGATCATCTCGAAAGTTCTTGCCAATCGCTTGAGTGAGATTATGGGGAAGATCATTACGAAGTCCCAAAATGCTTTGTCAAGGGAAGACAAATCTTGATTCTGTTCTCATTGCTAATGGGAGAGTACAATCAGAATTGGAGTGCCAGGCATCCTTTGTAAACTTGATATGGAGAAGGCTTTTGATCACGTTAACTATGATTTGTTGGTATCCTTGGTAGGTAATGAAGCTCTCTCTTGTTACATTTTCGGTTTTGGTTAATGGCACTCCAACTGGATTTTTTAATAGCTCCCTTTCCTTTTGATTTAGTAATGGATGTTTTGAGCAGAATGTCGAAAGCGGCAGTGGATAGAAGCTTCATCTCGGGCTTCCCGATGGGTAGCTCATCGCATGGCAGCATTAATGTCTCTCATTTAGACTCCGCTGATGACACTTTGATCCTTTGTGAGCCGAATTCTGACTAGATTCATTTGTTATAGGCACTTTTGTTATGTTTTGAAGTTGTTTCCAGCTTGAAGGTGAACTTGTCAAAGTCTGAAATGGTCCCCATTGGTTTGGTCAATAAGTTACGGGATTTAGCTAATATTTTGGGTTGCAAGGTATTACTTCACCTATGAAGTATCTTGGTCTTCCCTTGGGGGCACCTCATAAAATATGGGACGAGTCACCAGGTTATTGAGAAGGTCAAACATAGATTGGCTGGTTGGAAAAGGATTTATTGTCCCAAGGGGGAAGAATCACTTTAATCAAGAGTACCTTATCTAACATCCCAACTTATTTCCCATCTTTATTTCCTTTGCTTGCAGGAGTGGCTAATAGAATGAAAGGATCTTTTGTGCTTTTTTGTGGGGAGGTTTGGAGGATGAGAAAAAATTCCACTTGGTTAAGTGGGACAAGGTTTGCACTCCTTTATCTTTGGGAGGTTTGGGAGTTAGAAAGTTGAAATCTTTTATAAGGCACTTTTAGAGAAATGGTTGTGGCAGTACCATCAAGAAGAGGATGCCCATTGGAGGACTGATATTGATGCCAAATATGGGAGTATTTGGGGAGGTTGGTGCTCAAACGAAGTAAGAGGGGCGTATGGTGTGGGAGTATGGAAATTCATTCGAAACGGACTGGGGGATTTCTCCAGAAATTTCAGATTTGAGGTGGGTAGGGTAACCGGATCAGTTTTTGGCATGACCTATGGTGTGGAGATGAGGTCTTGAAGAATGTTTTTCCTTCTTTTTTTAGGATTGCCTTTGATAAAGGTGCTTCCATGGCTGATTATATGGATAATTCTGCTGGTTTTGATTAAGTGGTCGGTGAGATTTATTAGAGGCATCCAGGATTGGGAGGTGGGGGATTGCTGATTTTTATAGCTTGCTCTATGCTCTAAACATAAAGTCAGAAGGGGATAATTGATTGCTTTGGATTCATCCTGGAAATAAGAAATTCTTGGTAAGATCATTCTCCTAATGATTTTAATATTTGGAGAAGCATAGTGCCTCTAAAGGTGGCTTTCTTTGGTTGGTTGGCTTCTCATGGGAAAATTCTTACTTGATATGCTGAGAAAGCAAGGTATAGTTGTAATGGATTGGTGCTTTATGTGCAAAAGGTGTGGTGAATTGGCGGATCACCTTCTTCTCCATTGTGATGTGTTGAAGGCTTTGTGGGATGAGGATTTTGTTAGGCTTGGCATTGCTTGGGTGATGCCCAAGAGGGTGGTGAATCTTTTGGCTTGTTGGAGAGGTATTTGAGGCACTCGACAAATTGTGGTTGTTTGGAAGATGGTACCTCTATGCCTTATGTTGTATTTGGAATGAGAGGAATGGACACTGTTTCGACAATAGAGAACATTTGTTGGGAGGGATTAGAGATTTTTTCTTTCATACGTTGTTGCTTTGGTTATTGTATTGGATGGGACTAGTCTTAACGACTTTTGTGCTGTTTTTCCAGCTTTAGTTTGTAATTATATGTTTTCTCTTGTATACTTCTTGTGTACTTGGACTATGCCTAATTATGTAGATTAATAAATTCTCTTACTTATAAAAAAAAGAGAGAGATGGAGCCAAGTCTGCTACAGATTATACACTTGCATTACTCATAAAAAAAATCTATTGAATGAAATAGGATTTTGTTACTCGCTGTCAACTTCTTACCGTATTAAGGTGTACTTGTTATATCCTTAGGTCAATGATGGTTCCTGCCTTTCAAATATGCAATGCGTGATGGATTCGGATGCCGAAGGATACGATCAGGTAGCTATCACCATGAGCTAAAACGGTTCCTTCTTTTAAAGTCAAAAGGTTATTGATCACCCACAGATTAAAAAAAAAAAAAAAAGTGAAAACCTCAACACGTATGAGATGACGAGTGTGTTGTATAGGAATAAAAAGATGTGCAATGTGCACCTTTGAATGGCTTATGAGGTATCTGTCCATAAAGATTCCCAAGTTTTCAAAGCCTCAATGTATTTGAAACTGATTTGCTATAAGGCTAAAAACTTTTCTAAAATGAAGAACCTTCCATTGTTTGCATGAGTTGTATGTCATGCCGGATGTCTTCCTATTTTTGTTTTTTTCTTTTCAAGCGTAAGAGTATAAAAGGTTCAAATGATGTGTTAGTATGGTATATTTGCTTCATTCCTGGACATATCTAGCTTTCATTCTGTCCTTTTTCAAGCTCCGGAGCTAATTGATAGGTAGAAGCTGGTTCTATTGCAACTGGTGCATCAATATGGGTGCAAGGGATTGTGGTGGCTAGTCAAGGCTCAAAACAAAAGGTGGAATTGAAGGTCAAGAAAATTATAGTGGTTAGTATTTTTATTTATTCTTATTTAACAGGGTTATTGAAGGAATTTTATGATATTATGCTACCACGTAGACTTCTGTGAAACAAATTTGTTTATTTTATACACTACTAGATAAATCTTCAGTAGTTTGCATTTTAATTTCTAGTATTCTGGCATATTAATATGTACAAGGTACATGCGCATGTGATTGTCTTTGAAAAGAAACAGAAAGAAAGAGGATGGTATGAATTTTGACCTACGTCTTTGAGCCTTGTCTGATACAGCAGGTAGAACTTATGATGAAATTGTGACTTACTGTATGGTTAGAGTTTAACTGTTTGTGTACCCATCCCTTTCCCCCTGCCCCCACTCCAAGAAAAAAGGAAGAGAGATTACAATTTTCATAAGTAGGGCATGTGCTTTTTTGATGGTTCACAATTGGAAGTATTCAAACGTATTGGATTAGATCTCCAAGGCTAAGCCTCAAAATTATTAGGCTGAGCCCCATGTTCTCATTGTTCTAAATATCTGATACTTGGATGGTAGAGGGTAACAGTATATGTTCCTGTTTGATGCTGGATGGTCATATAAGGTAATTTCTTAAGTTCTAGGTTGCTGCATCAAATAGAAGAATCTTTTTAATTTGACCTAAATCTAAGCTAGAAATTAAGCTGTAATCAACTTTCTTCCCATATTGAAGCATCTTACCCAAGTCATTGTGCTGCTTCTTCTTTGCAGCCAACTTGTAGAATTATATGTACTGCTTTCTGGCCTCTGAACGTACAATTTCCACCAAACAAAGAGAAGAAATTTCTGAACTTAGACAAATAAATTTTTTTTCGATAAGTAACCTTAAATAAATTCAAGCAGATAAGAGGTGTCTGACCTTGAAAGTAAACTGATTTATATTAGAATGGGAAACAGTGTGAGATTGGGACTTAGTAGTTTTCAATCATATTTTGTGGCCTATTGTATGTGTGTTCTGGCATGCATGTTAAGTGAAACACTGATAAGGGTCAGCAGAGAAATATCTTTAATTTGTGTTGACTATGAATTCCTCAGCTTGGAAAGAGTGATCCTTCTTATCCGATCCAAAAGAAAAGGGTGAGCAGAGAATTTTTGAGGACAAAAGCTCATCTTCGTCCGAGAACAAACACTTTTGGAGCGGTATGGTTCTGCTTCCTGTTTACCATAGTGTGGTACTATGTCGCAAATGCTTACATGTCCAGGGTGATTTTTCTTCAGGGCCATAATGTGGTCCTTCGTCTTTTGTTTTTTGTTTTCTTGCTTAATGGTGCATCATGGTTCTAGGTTGCAAGGGTAAGGAATGCATTGGCCTTTGCTACGCACAAATTTTTCCAAGAACATGGATTCGTTTGGGTCTCAAGTCCAATTGTGACAGCTTCAGATTGTGAAGGAGCGGGTGAACAGTTCTGTGTGACTACTTTGGTATGCATTGTAGATTAAAATAGTTTATTCCATAATGTCTGATGTTTATTACATTTAATTTTTTTTTTAAGGTAACACAAAACTGCTGTTAAAAGAAAACCTTATGTTTTCCACCAAGCTGAAAAATGAAATGTTATCTATATTTAGCCATTCTTGGTCTCCCCTTCCTTTTGTGTTTCTCATGGTAGGTAAAAACACTTTGCATGTTTGTCGGGAGCAAAATCTCTGGTTTTAATCTTCATCTCGCGTGCTTGCTTTCTTGTTTACTGCCTTTCTTGTGTCTTTAAGTAGAAATATAAGCTTTTTTTTTTTTTTTATATAAAATTAGAGTTACAAATAAGATGCCCTAGTGTAAGGTATGAATTTAGCTTATTGCTTGTATAGTTAAACTGCATTTTTGTCTTGTGAGGCTGCCCTTTCATTTTGGTGTCCTGTAGACCTATTTATGCTTCTGTAAAATCTAATTCATTGCTGAATTATCAGATACCAAACTCCGGAGAAGCTTTTGATTCTCCTGTGGATGCCATTCCGAAGACCAAGGATGGGTTAATTGATTGGTCACAGGTGAGTCAGATTCACTTCAAACTCTTTTTTTGAGTTACTTGTACAGAGAAAATCAGATGATGCACAGTAACCATATGAAAATATCTTGCTTGAATATTCTTTGGGAAATCGTTATGTGTCATTTCAAATATATGGATATATTAATGGTTCAAGACGTTTTTGGTGTTAAAGATCGTGTTGATTTCCATTTGTAAAAACTGTGACAAGTGTACTCAGTATATTGGAAATAGTCATTGCAAGTATGCCATCCTGTTAGTTGCCGCTGATTTTTCTCCTCATTTCATTTCATGTGTAAGGACTTTTTTGGGAAGCCCGCATTCTTGACTGTCTCCGGCCAACTCAATGCTGAAACATATGCTACTGCCCTTTCTGATGTAAAAATTTTTTCAAACCCCTTACTGTATTAGTATTACCAATTTGTAGAGGAAAAGATTCTAATATTTCTTTCTATAATCACTTTGTCCAGGTGTATACATTTGGTCCAACATTTCGAGCAGAAAACTCAAACACTTCTAGGCACTTGGCTGAATTTTGGGTATGCGCTCTTGTTTATTTCTGTTCCTTTTAATGTCTCTTCCTTTGTAGTTCCTCCTCTATATGTATTCTGTAACGGAATATCTTACAACTCTTCTCATTGCTGTAGATGATTGAGCCGGAACTTGCATTTGCTGATCTGAATGATGACATGGCCTGTGCAACTGCCTATCTCCAGTACGTAGTATGTTACCCTTCATAACCATTGTCAATTCAACACTCATTAGACTGTCTTCTGGAAAGCTCATGCATGTGGACATATGCCTCTATTAGTAACATATGCATGTGGAAAGCTCATACAGTTCTTGGGTGGGATCTTCATTGTCGGGACTTCTTAGTAACATTTGCCACTTTTATGCTTGAAGGTAACATATGTCCTCGAAAATTGCAAAGAAGACATGGATTTCTTCAATACTTGGATTGAGAAAGGAATCATTGATCGATTGAGTGTATGAAATCTCTGTGTACCTTATTGTTTCTAACCTTAGTCATTGCTCTTTTGTATTTTCTTTCAACATACCCTCTCCCTCAAACTGCCCCTTCTACTCACTACCTTTTTTAATATGTTCTTTACAAATATAATGATCCACCCTCACTTTTGCAAATATTTTTTCTACAATCAACAGGATGTGGCAGAAAAAGACTTTGTGCAGATGACTTATACTGACGCGATTGAACTTCTCTTGAAAACAAATAAGAAGTTTGAATTCCCGGTACATATTATTCTTGCTCATTAAACCAGCACAATCATTGCAAATTCACTTTGACTGTGGTTTATATATATATATGTATTTATAAGTAATGGTTTATATATGTGTATGTGTTTGTGTGTATGCATGCATGTATAGTTTTGGTAAGCTATACACATGTAATGGGTGCTAAACATTTGACCTCACCCTCCATCTTATTATTGTTAGAGAAGAAAGTGTCATTTTAGCTAGGCCTCTTCATCCTTACATTGATTCTATAGCAGAAAGTCATTTTAAGAACTTTTAAAATTTTTCCTCTAGATGTGTTTCTCATAGTAAACCTGATTTGATCAAAACCATGGGGTTTCTTTATGTTATAAGAAGTAACTTAGACATATCAAACTCAAATGCTTTCATGTATTGTTTGTGCCTGAAAGCCATAGCATTATGTTGCCCTGAGTTTGCGAGGGTAGTCTTTAGTAGCAGGTGATTTGTTCCTTTTCTCCTGGAAATATTCATTCCAATATTGCAACCATTCCCAATTCTGAGAAGCTCATACTTTTTTATTGGTTGGAAGAGATTTATTAGCAAACCTTTGAATTATGACAGAATTTAAGAGGAATTTTTTTATGGACTTATGCTTTCAAGTTTCTACTAAAGTTGTTATTCATGTTTTGGATCATATGCCCAAGTCTTGTAATAAGAGCTTTTTTTTTTTTTTTTTATAAGTAAAAAATATTATATACAAAGGAGAAACCAAGTATACTGAATGTATACAAGAAAACACCTAGTCCAAAATGACCCAAAAAGCCCCTAAGGACCCAAAAAGCCCGTGAAAAGAACAACCCAAAATACACTAGACCGGTCCCCAACCCTTGTTTCACTGTTGGACTGTTGCTTTCTAAACAATGAAAGCACCACCTCTCTCTACCGCTCTAGATCTGGAATGGATCACTTGTTGCAGGATAAGTTGAACAATTTAATAAAAATAATAGGCAAACCCTGACATTTTTTGGGATACATTAATCATTTTAGCAGGATAAATGGAAGGATAGTCCTCTGTTCAAGTTTTTTGTGTCAAACCATGTGTTTTTGTAAGATGCAGTCTTATTAGGGCCGCTACTGCAATATTTGTGTTGTTTTGTGTTATGTGGTGTTTACAATGATTTTATCTGCTGTCTACTAATGGAATCCTTTTAACGTAAAATCCTTCTTTTATTTTTCTCAATTGTAGGTGAAATGGGGATGTGATCTGCAGAGTGAGCATGAACGTTACATAACTGAAGAGGCATTTGGTGGTTGCCCTGTTATAATCAGAGACTATCCTAAGGCATTAGTTCCCTTTGCCTCTTTCTTTCATTCTTTCCTTATTGCCTAGAATAAATAAAGAAAAACTTATGCCGAGGATCTGGCACTTTGAAGTTATTCAATATAACTTTTTTTTATAAGTAATTCCATGTAAAATTTCAGGAAATCAAAGCATTCTATATGCGGCAAAATGATGATGGGAGAACTGTTGCGGCAATGGATATGTTGGTTCCTCGGGTAATCTTTAGATTTTTCATTTCATATCTGCCTTTTCTGCTAACTAGTTCACGCTGGGAAACTGGCAATTTATCAGGCTTCTAATTTATGATATAATAGCAGTTAACACTTATGTTTGTGCAATGGAAACTCTTTCAAGAAGAAAAAGTGCTTGTGCATGTGTAATAGAATGTTCTCTGTCACTCTTTCCCACCACTGGTATAACTGTCTGATTCCATTGCTTCACTGATTTAATCTATTTATGGTGCAAATTATGAAAGAAAATCTATTTATGGTGCATGTGATATATTTACCAATAAAGATTTTTTTTAATCTAGTGATTTTACAAACTCTATTATAAACCGCCACCAATTATTAATGGATAATTGACAGATTGGAACTCCTATCCCGGGGCATTTAGTTTGTTAGAAGTATATGGACTCTATTTGACTGGAAAAAATTGCGTAAATGATTCTATATAGCTACTGGATTTTACAAATTGCTTCTTCAAGAATGTGAACGATGGTTTTGAGTGGGCTTTTGGCCAGATTTGGATAGCAATTGGATATTGTTGTGGGATGAGATTACTGGTTTATGTAGTTCATGGGACGTGCCTTGGTGTATTGGAGGGGATTTCGACGTCACATTGTTTCCGAGATAGAGATCGGGGGAATCTCATCTATGTCTGACCATGGCAGAGTTCTCTGACTTTATTTTTTATTTGAATCTCCTCGATTTGCCCCTTGTTGGGAGTGCTTTCATGTGGTCTAACAATCAGGTATGGGTGAGATTTTATAGATTTCTGATATCTCCTTCTTTGGAGACACATTTTTTGGAGTTTTGTCAAAAGAGATTGCTTGGGTATGTTCGGACCACCCCCCATCATGATGAATTGTGAGGGCATTTAGGGGGCTGCAGGTATTTTAAGTTTGAAAATATGTGTTTAAAAGCTTATGGATTCGTGGAAAAGGTGAGGCAATGGTGGTCATTTTATCAATTTAGTGGCACTCCAGGCTTTATATTGGCTGTTAAACTCAAAACCTTGAAGAATGAATTGAAGAAGTGGAACGTGGAATTTTTGGCAACTTAGATGGCATGAAGAATTCCCTTCTTGAGGAATTATAGGGCATGGAGGGTTGGGAGGAGAATGGGACTCTTTTGGATGACAACTTAGTGTGGAAAGCATTGTAGCTGCTGAACTTGAGAAGATGATCCTGTTGGAGGAGATCTCATGGAGGCCAAAAAATCTCAGGCTCTTTGGCTGAAAGGCCAAAATTTCAGTCTTTCCAACAGTTTACTTTTCAAATCTATTAATATTTTCAGTGCAAGCTGGGGTTGGAAAGACTGCTTGAATATGACAAGGTCCATCATGTGATTAGAGGGATGGCTAAAGATAAAGCTCCTAGACTGGATGGTCTCTTCATGGCCTTTTTTAAGGATTGTTGGAACTGGATACTCTCTCCATGAATTTTATTCTTTCAAGAAATTCAAAAAAATTCTTAATACAACTTTCATTGCATTTGTCCCAAAGATGGCCGAGGCCTTCAATTTGAGTGATTATTACCCCATTAGCCTTGTGAAGGTGGTTTATAAGATCATATCAAAGGTCCTAGCCAATTGTATGAGTATGGTCATGGAGAAGATTATTTCAAAGCGTAAAAAATGCCTTTGTTAAGGGGAGACAAATTCTAGATTTGGTGCTCAATGCCAATGAATGTTTGAAGAGTAGAATCGAAGTCGGAGTTCTAGGCATCTTATGCAAGTTGGATATGGAGAAAGCTTACGATCATGTGAATTGGGTATTGTTATTTTATTTTCTTGGGAGCTGTGGGGTTGGGGAGAGATGGTGTATGTGGATCAAGCACTGTGTGACCATTGTCCGTCTCTTAGTTTTGGTGAATGGCACCCCAATTGGTTTCTTTAACAGCTCGCGTGGATTGAGACAAGGGGATCTGTAGTTTCCTTTCCTCTTTGTTATTGTTATAGATGCTCTTAGGCAGATGTTAGAAGCTGCTGTTGGAGGAATTTTTCTCTATTAGGATTCTCATTGGGATTTCCTAACAACGGTTTTGCAAGGTCTCCCATCTTCTTTTTGCTGATAAAACCTTGCTCTTTTGTGAGACGGACCATGGCCATGTGAAATCATCAATACTTTTGGAGTCTCTCTCTGTACGTGTGCAAAACAACAAAGCCACTGCTCGTTGAGGGCCCTCTTACTTTGTCTTGAAGCTGTCTCCGGTCTTAAGGTGAACCTCGAGAAGTCTGAGATGGTCTCAGTGGGTGTACTGCGTAATATTAGATGTTTGGCCAGTGTTTTGGGTTGTAAGGTAGCTACATTGCCCATGAAATACCTGAGTCTTCCTTTGGGGGCTGCTTTTAAGGCAAAGGCTATCTCGGATGGGGTAGTTGTGAATATTGAGAGGAAGCTGGCAGGGTGAAGGATATATTAGTTGAAAGGGGGAAGAGTCACTCTTATTAAAAGCACTCTTTTAACCTTCCTGCACTTTTTCTATCTTTGTTTCCTTGCCCTGCAGATGTGGCTAATCGGATATAGAAGATTTTTAAGCTGTCTTATGGGGAGGAATTGGGAAGAAGGCCAAGTTCCACCTGGTTTGTTGGGATAAGGTTTGCTCTCCAATTTCTAGTGGAGGGTTGGGGGTTTGGAGTTTGAGGGTCTTTAATAAGGCTCTTCTTGGGAAATGGTCATGGCAGTATCACCAAGAAGGGGAGCCTTTATGAGGACCGTAATTGATTCCAGGTATGGGAGTGCTTGGGGTGCTGGTGTTCTAATGAAGCAAGGGGTGCACATGGCATGGGTTTGTGGAAAAATATTAGGAATGGCTGGGGGGGTTCTTTGCTAGTCATACCAGATTCGTTGTTGGTGAGGGATCCAAGGTCAGATTTTGACATGATGTTTGGTGTGGTGATTTTGCTCTCAAGACCATTTTTCCTTCCCTATTCTGGATTGCTCTTGATCAGGAAGCCTTGGTGTTGGATCTTTTGGACAGCTCTAATGGCACCATGCAATGGAATGTTCATTTTATTAGAGCTGCTCAGGATTGGGAAATTAGAGCTATCTCCAACTTTTTCAGCTTGTTATACGCTTCGAGCATTGGTAGTGCTGAGGTGGATAGGTTGTTATGGATGCACACTGGAATTAATTTAACTATTTGATCTTTGTATATAAGGTTTTGGCTTGTCAGAGCTAGATTCCTTTCCTTGGAGGTTTATTTGGTGTAAGGTGCTTTCCAAAGTTGCTTTTTTTGGTTGGACAGCATCTTTTGGGAAGATCTTGGGTATGGACAATTTGAGAAAGCATGATCATATTGTTATGGATTAATATTATATGTGTAAGAAAAGTGGTGAGTCCGTGGATCATTTATTAATTCACTGTGAGGTGGCAAGGGGGGATATGATATGAGATCTTTAGTAGGACTGGACTAGCATGGGTGATGCCTAGGAGGGTGGTGGATCTCTTTGCTTCTTGGAAAGGCCTTCAGAGCAACCCACATTTTGCTGCTATATCGAGAATGATTCCTTTTTATCTCCTGTAGTGCATTTTGCTTGAAAGGAATGATCGGAGCTTTGATGATAGGGAGCGCTCTTTAGATGAGCTTAGAAGTTTCGTTTTTGACACCTTATTTCTTTGGGCTTCTGTCATTGTATTCAGTGGATCTAGTTTTCATGACTTTCTTGTACCATTTTCTAGCTCTTAACTTGTAACTAGATGTTCTCTTTTGTATCTACTTGGGCAACGCTTGTTTAATTGTTTCAAGAAATTTAATTGTACTTATAAAAAAAAGTATTTGCTTCAAAAGATTTCAGTTTTAGAAGACAAAAAAAAAAATAGTAATAATAAGAATAAGACATTACCACAGAAAGTTTATGAAGGTGAAAACGGCTATTTAGAGGTGTATTGATTATTATTGTTTCCCACTTTACAAGTCTCCATCAATGCGATGGATAATTAATTTTAGGGGGTAATAGATGCTAAATTGGAGTCTATCAAACTATGAAGTAAGAGAAACGACTGTAAAACTAAAATCTCAATAATGCTTCTGGTATACAACAAGCTGGGCAAGTAGATGATAACTAGGTGAGGCATGCCCTTGTGATTCCAAGTAGCAATTAATATTTTATTTTCTACCATCAGTATTGACAGGTGAAATTTAGTGAGTGAGCTTATTGCAAGCCTTGTCTTGGACACCCTTACATAAGAATTTTAATGCTATTGCAAACCTTTGTCAGGTTGGTGAGCTTATTGGTGGTAGCCAAAGAGAAGAAAGGCTTGAAAATCTGGAAGCTCGTTTAGATGACTTAAAGCTGAATAAAGACAGCTACTGGTGGTATCTTGATTTGCGTCGTTATGGTTCAGGTCAGGATTTGCTTTCTTTAAAATAAAGAGAAATCCTTAATTTGGTCATTTCTGAGAAAGGTGGACTTGCTCAAAGAAAAATTGTGTACTTCGCCAGTTGTTTAGTAACAGAGTCATGGTCCTATGCTTTCTTAGTTAAAATCTGTTATTTATAATTTATATTTTTTTATCTCGTTTTGTTGCATGCCAGTTCCTCATGCGGGATTTGGGTTGGGCTTTGAAAGGCTTGTGCAATTTGCTACTGGAATAGAGAATATAAGAGATGCAATCCCTTTCCCTAGGACACCTGGTTCGGCTGAGTTTTAATGGCAAAACTGCTCCTTTTTATTGTAAATTTTATACCCCACCTCCCCTCCCTTTTTTCTTTGTATTTTATGTACATCAATTTTTTGAACTATGTAGGGGGACTATAAACAAAATCTTAAAGATTTCCACCCCCTATCAACAGTTATTTAATTTCATTTTTGGTATTCTCTTAACATTTCTTTTTTGGTAATTGCACTGCCTTTTCACCGCACATGGAAATGAGACTTCTATGTAGTAGTATTTATTCGGAAGGAAATTCTGTTGTGTAAAATATTACTTAAGCTTCCTGAAACTGGCATTCTCAAATGAGATAACATGAGAAGGTGTTTATTGGGTGCCTTATTCCTAAGAAGTGCGAGTCTCTTTTAGGCAGCAATATACTCAAATATGACTTAGCGGTTCTCCAAAGATGCATAAACCAACAGGGGAAGAGAACACAACAAAAACCAACAGGTGGAGATTTTATTTTATTTTATTTTTCTGCTGGCATTTTAAACTTTCTCAAATTCATCTCAACTCATCTCATCTGATCATTACAACTATTCTAAATTTTTATACAAAATATAATAAAGAATTTAATTTTTTCAAATTTTAAAATAATAATAATAATAATAAATAATATTTTATTCAATTTTCAAATTTTCATCTAAACTCATATCAACTAACTATCCAAAAGGCATCTTATTCTTCATTCCCCCAAACAAGAGGAAAAACTATGTAATCCTGTGGGTACTTGTAAGGCAAATGGACAGAAGTGACTTGATTTCTTTGATGACTGCCATAACTCGAGATGACTACTTATGGGGAAATGAAAGAATACTTGTCGGGGTTCAAAGCTCTCCTAATTTTTTGCTGACATACGTGGATTCCACGAGATCATGGGCTGCATCAACTGTCAGGCACCACAGTGGCCTTGGTTTTCCTGCGAAGAAAATGAAGAAATTCTCTCCTATGTGGAAAGATTTTCAGGCAGTGCAGAGATATTGAGATTGAGAAGGAAAGCGCGTTTTTAGTTTCAAGATCGTTATTTATTAATATTAAGGAAAGCAATTACAGCTCAAGGGATCAATTCAAATTCCCGAGTGTTTCTTTCTAGCACAATGCTTGTGTGATAAAAAGGGTCGATGGGAATGCCTCCCGGGCAGTTGCCAGGACGTGTTTCAAAATGTTGGCACTTCTGGTTACGCAAGGGAGCTACAGATCCCGTCATTCACCTGGCGGACATCATCGATCAACGAATAGATCATTGATTTTTAGTTACCAGAAGTTTTCTTTCTTCTTTTTTATTTTTTATTTATTTTTTATTTTTTATTTTTTAACTTAGAAGGTGAACTTTGGTACTAGTTTTGGGTAGCAAGAGGGGGAGTATGAAGGCAACGCTAATAAAACTGATTTCAGCAGTGTCGATGGAGCTGCTGAAAGAGTTAGTTTTGACTTGCATCGATGTGTAGAAAAATAAATTGATTGATAATCATAAAAACCAGTATTGGATATATAATGAACTAAGGTCCAGCACACTGGAATCCATTTGCTTGGAATAAAAGAAAGAGATAGAACAAAGAAAGTTGACCGATGAAAGTGATACGAGGCAAATATGACTCAACTACCATAAAAACGGAATGATATCTTTATAAAAGAAATGAGAAATTCTACGTGGGAGTCTTATACCTCACATGTCCACCTAATCACCATACGATTTGTTATTTTTGTCCTTCTATCTTAATACTTAAATATATGTGTTTCGAAGCAAAAAATATATATATGTGTGTGTTTAAATAGAATGGCAAAAATGACAAATAACGTGGTTAAGTGGAGGTGTGTAGTGTAAGATTTTCTTGTAGCTTTTATATAAAAAAAAATAGACCACTGCAAACGTGGGGGATAGAATATCTCTACAGTGAAAGACTTCTCTACCATCTTGTGGGATTCTCTCTCTAGAATGGAGGCATCTTCTTCACCCTCCTTTGAAGCATATTTCTTCAATGGTATTGAGAGCTATGGAAGGGCATGAAAGATTGTAAAATCACCCAATATAATTAATTTTGCCTCCAAACGACTTGTGGACATAAGCTTTTATATTGTACCCAGTATCTCTATGTCGCTCTATTTATTTATAGTTTATTAGTCTTATTTGCTATTTATTTCATGGATCAGTCTTCTTTTGAGCAGGAAAATTTTGTCATGTAGACCCACTCTTGCAAGGCGAAGAGCTCCCCGAGCAACACGTTCACCGAGACCAGAAGGAAGTGCGAATAAGGAATAAGACACTTTCTTTCATCCAGAGGAGGTAAAATTCGGGTGACAAAAGGAAGTGATCGAGCGATGACAATCAGGAGGTGGGCTTGGAAGCAACCAACCTTTGAAGAAAACGTAATAGCTCATTGGTCTAGCTCCATGGCATTGAAAATGTATCAGGGCTGCAGTGACGCTGTCATGCTCGAAGCGATGCTTGATAGGAGCTCGAGCAAAGAGAATAGGGCAAACTTATGCGCAAAAATCGTACCAAAGTTCAAACCATCGTCACGGGCCATTCAACCGCATTGTTGGCTCCAAAATAAAATGTAATATTTTCTCTTTAGTATCTAAACTAGTCCTGTCCTTCCGTACATATGTTTGATTTTTTGTATACACAGAATTCGATGCAGACGGATGGCAACCAGAAAAATGCCTTTGACCTTAAAAGAGTTTATAGGGTTGGATTTACAAAAGCAAACAAGCATGTTCTTCACAAATCTCTTACAGAGGATTTTAAATAATTTAATTTTGGGTGAATCTCAAACATATTCATATGTTAGTGTAGGTGTCTCAAATATCCCAGATCTGAATCAGAGTTAAGAATCACAATGGAGAAGAAAAAAAGATCCTTGTGTATGGAACACTATTTTGATAGTTGAAACCTATGCTCGGTTTTCAGCTTGCTCATCTCCTGATCATATTATGAAGAATTCAAGTACATGCTTAATTCCATAATGTGTTTGAACTCATCTAATTTGAACATTTCTGAAGGTCCATTACAGTTGCAAATTGTGCTTAAATCACTGCAATTATATGTCTACATCGTTCCTCGATCGTTGGCTCTTAGAATGTAACAAAACATTTTTTATATCACCTTTTAAGGATGATATTGTTTTTATATCATTGGCAAGGTACTATTACCATTGATTGAATAATTTATCTAATGAGCATGTCTGTAAATGAGTTCAATAACTATAAAAGATTTTTTTAGCACGTTGATGGCATTATGTAAGCAAATAGCCTAAAAAAATATGTCATATCTAAATATCATATGATGCCATCACTTTAAAATATAATTGATTTATGGAACCGACTATAGAACATATCTTTCCATGTAGCAAGATAGCCTTTCCAGTGTCAAAGCATGCAATCAATACTACCCAGCATCCCTCAAAATCTACGACTTGGACCAATCGATAGCTAGATTTATAGTGATGTCGTTATGGTTCTTTCTCCAATCCTCGCTTATCCATCCATTAAATCACTTGTTAAACAATAAGTAAGGGTATTCTTTTAAATGGAAAATAAAAGCACCCTTCAAAACTTTTTAGCTTTTATTTTTAAGTTTCGCTTTGTTTATTGTTTTTTTACTTTCTTTTGAAGGATAGTGTTAGGGTACCGATGCATCAGACCGATAGCACATTTTGCCCTTTTTTTATTTAATAATTAAAGAAAAGATACAAAATGCTGCATCGGTTCGATCGGCATTTAATTCTTTATTTTTTAAGTCTTTAGATTTTGAATTTTATGACACCCAGTCATTTTTATTAGTGGTGATATGACATATGAGTCACGTGATTGGGATTTCGTTAATGGGTCTAACTGATTTGTAATAGAAGGATTCAAACGATAAAAGTTAAAAATGAAAAATGCTAATATGTCACTTGAGTTTGTCCCGTCACTTTGAAGGCTCATTTATTTAATTTCTTTTTAATTTTTTTTACTTAATAATTAAGAAATTAACTTTTAATGTATTGATATATATTTTAAATATTTAAATCTGTCTATAGACCCAACCACATGGGTTATTTTAATATTTAACCTTAGAACATAATATAATAA